>LPNX010179277.1:0-13047 GCA_001517045.1 Pseudotsuga menziesii | reverse complement strand
AAGCTTGCATAAAAATGAAACCATGTCTAGAGCATAGTTTACCTTTTGGTTTCAACCTTGCATAAAAATAAAACCATGTTGAGAGCATAGTTTACCTTTTGGTTTCAAGATTGCATAAAAATGAAATCATGTGCTGAGCAAAGTTCCCATTCTATGTCAAGCTCATTAAAAAATGAAATGGATCTCCTCAAGCATAGTTTACCTTTTGGTTTCAAGCTTGCATAAAAATGAAATCATGTTCCAAGCATAGTTACCTTCTATTTCAAGCTTATGTAAAAATGAAACAGATCCCCTTCCCTTGAGTCGAGTCTTCACTTTAGGGTTAGAACTTGAACCTTATTTTCACCTGCCCGATTCTTGTTCTTCCTACCCCCCTGGCGAACATTTTCACATTAGTAACCAGGTTTTTAGGTTGGGTATGGAAGAAGAATCGTCCGATGAAATGAAGCTTGGGGACATGTCGAGCTGCTAGCAACCATGCTAGGGGTAAGCTTCGCTAGCAATCATGCTGGGGGCAAGATTCTGACCTCTGTATATCATGTTAATTGAATATTTCAAGCATAGTTTACCCATTGGTTTCAAGCTTGCATAAAAATAAAACCAATCCTTGAGCATTCTTTTAACTGATGTTCGAGCTCGTTAAAAACAACAAGATGGTGTTGAGCTTACTTTTCATTTTTCGTGCTCTGGTTAAAACATGAAATTTGGTTTGAGCTTAGTTTATTACTTTTTCGTGCTCTGGTTAAAACATGAAATTTGGTTTGAGCTTAGTTTATTACTTTTTCGTGCTCTGGATTCAAACATGAAAAATTCTAATGGAGTTCTCTTTAAAATATTTTTAGGCTCCCTAATTACGAAAATATTGTTGAACGATCTTGTCTTCTTCATGCTCGTTAAAGTATTTGAAGAGTCGTCCAGCCGACAGTAGGTTATCTCTTTTTCAGTTTGGAGATGAATATTTACGAAAAAGGAACACTCCAGCCAATCATGACTGGAAGAGTTCTCTAAGTATGATTTTATACTTTTTCAGGCCTTAGAGACTAAATCATACGAAAAAGGACACCTTTGGAGTCTTCTTCTGTATTCGTTCAGACTCTCTAAACATGAACGATACCGAGTTTTCTTTCAGTGGACTCATTAAATCAAACATTGAGAGACCTATTTTGGGAATGAACCCCTCCTCTCTCAGGTTCATAAAACATATGAGTTAGGACTTGTATTTCGACAAGCTATACCAAGTGTTTGTTACCCTCTTTGAACTCGTAAAATCGAAAAGAAGCACTCATCGATCATGATGGGGGAAATGGGAAGGGAATCATTTTGCAAATAATGGCAATTGTTTGTCGTTACCTTTGAACATGGCACTTGTCTACACAATCATGTCAGTCAATTGGGTATTCAGCTGATCTCCATGATGATCCACTTTCATGAGTCATGTCAATCCTTTGAGTCTTTCAAAAGAATGCATTGTCCACTGTCGCATTGTGTGTCTGTCCTGTTCTAGTCATGTTGCCAAGTCTTTTGTTGTGCCGCCTGATGTTCAGAGGATATTTGAAAAGTTTTACCTCTGCAGTCTACACAGTCTTTGTGTCAGTATCTTTGAGTCAGTCATATGGTTACTACATTCCCATAATTCTAGAACTATGTTCCAAGTTTTGTGTCGTCGATGTGGGACTCATCATGGCCCTCCTTCGATGAGACTATTCCCATCGACATCAGCTCATTATCCGGGAAATAGTCTTAGAAACAATATTTAGTACCTTGAGATATGTATGCCTTGATGACAGATTCTCTTGCTCTCGACATAGGTTCACATAATTGACCTTTGATTGAGAGAATCGACTGGGTGTTTGACATCAGGACATCTATTCACACTCAGTAGATTGTACTAGGGTACCTTGGGAATCATTGACATTAATGGTGATATCCCTCGCACTTGTTAATGGTTCACATCATTGACCAGTAATCAAGTGGTTTCTACCATGTTCGAATTCATATCAATGTAATCACATGGATAGAATCGTGCTTTGTGGAAGACAAGACGAAGACCTTGGGTGTTAGTTTAAAGCGCTCATTGGTTTTCCCCAGGTTGCGATGGAGTTTTGTATATATAGCATGGATCCACATTTGTATGGTCGTGGCTATGCTCAAATTTGCACCTGTATGACATAGATCTACATTGTATGTCTGGTAGCTATGTCCAAGTTTGAGTTCTCTATCACATGGATCTACGTTGTATTCTAGTAGCCATGCTTGTTTATTCCTCTCATGGATCTGCCTTGTATTGGTCTGCAGCCATGAGTTTGGTTACTTGTGTCTATGACTCAACATACTGATGTACTAAAGATGCCTACTTGATGACATGCTCCGATCGAGCCAACATTTTCATCTCATGGTGATGACTTGTTCTCTCAAAGCTCTCATTTATCGTATCCCTCTAAGACTCATGCTTTGGGGGGCATCCTGTTATACCAAAATCCTGTCACCATCCTATGATAAGACATTTGACATACCTACTTTCCCTGAATCCCAGCTTCTGGAGTGGAAACTCATATCATTTGTCAATCTTTTCATACAAATTCCCAGCACCGCGCTTGACCCTTTATCCATAAGTGGCACCCTTGTTCGCACCGCCCATCCCCTGTTGCCCATAAGTGGTGCCACCACTTATGGCCCTTGGTCCATAAGTAGTTATTACCAGAACCACTTTGTCAGTGAAGGAGAAATGCAGTACCCTGGGTAAAAAGGGAAAAAGAGAAGCTTCTCAAGGCTTCTAGATGATAAGCCTCGAGATATCCCTTATCCCTACTGTTGTGGGTTAGTTGAGCTCGAGATCCCTCATCCTAGGATCTTAGAGGCCACCTCACCCACTTATCTCTCAACCATCCCTATCCATTTGGCCTTATAAATACAAGCTTATGGCCATGGTTTAGGGGGAGAACTCTTAAGGTATTTTTATGCTATTGGATTGATCACTTGGTCCATACCATTGGAGAGCATAGAGAGAGCTAGATTCAGAGCTTATGGGGATGAGAATGCTTGGTTTCATGGAGATGCATGTCAACACTAAGGCTTGGTTGTAAACTTCTTCATATTTCTTTAATGCAAGTTGATTTCTGTCCCACATATATTGTTGATGTTTGATTTCACATGTATGTTGTTGGATTCCTTAGTCACTAACATAGATTAGTAGATTTTATTTTGGTTGCTTTGATCTGTTTGGTGTTGAGCTGATTGCAGGTACACATGGTGACTATCAAAGCATTGCATTCCAGGTATCTACAGTGTCTAGGGAGAGTCTTCAACCTTTGTCCTCTATTTGTTCTGGATCTGAACCATTCAGACCAGTGGAACAGCTTGCTGTCTGCAGGAGGTGAAATATTCCAACTAACAAAACCCAGAGATCCTCCCACTGGAGCAGCATTAGATGCTAAAACAGTTGAACCCAAAGATGACAGAGCCATGGCAACAGAAGAAAACACTAAGATGGTGACCATTAAATCCTCACCTAAATTGGGAGGAACCTTGATTGAGGAAGAACATCCTGAAGAACAAGAAAATGCTAAAACTGGGCATATCCCTTCCACTTCTGCTGTAAATCTAGAAACTCTAGCACCAAAGTTGCCAATGAAGAAACTCAAAAAGAAAATGATGTTACACAAGAACCAACATCTCCAGAAGTGGTGGAAGTTGTTGCTGAAGAAATTCTAGGAGGGGTTGCTGTTACACAAAAACCAACACTCCCAGAAATAGCTTCAGATGTGCAGGATGTCCAATGTGGAATATTAGGTGATAAGGTGTGGAATGAATCCCTTCAAAATTTTATTGACCTAGATTCTGACAAGGATGAGTATCCTGAAGAAGAAGAAACTATGCAACCCACAGGAGAAATCTCATTTTTGAGAATGGAGGTAAGAAAGTGGAAGAGCTGGGTGGAAGAATACCAAGAAGGGATGGTTTCCCTCACTGAGCATAAAAGGACCATCAGGGGACTGAAGGAGAAATGGGTAGAAGAATGCATGACCCAGAGACTTCGAGAGGAATAACTACAGAAGGAGCTAAGGGAGATGAAAAAGTTCCAGTCTATGCAGAAGGAAAAAGACCAGACGTATGCTCTTTCTCAAGAACTCTTGGGCACTAGGATACCTTCCTCTTCTTACCCTGTCTTTTTATTTGAACAATTTTTTAGGTTTAAGTTAAGGGCTGTGAAAGAAGGGAGATCATTTGAGATAACAACCTCAGCAAAATTCTTGGAAACATTTTTGAGAAGCAATTTTGAAGACCAGAATTTGCTGTGTGAATTGTATTTGCATGAGATGGCTTGTCCACTGGACCGCCATTCAAATCCTGTCCCTTTTTCAGGAGATGTTCAGTTGAGGGCTTTTGCTTCTTTTGTGAGCAATCATGCTCAGTGGGAAAGTTCTTTTCAAACCTTTTCTCACAATGAATCCCAATCTAATCTATGGGTCCGAAGTGAGCCTCAAAATCCTCATATTTTTCTTGCTCGACATCGGAGTTTACTCTGATGCCCTATCCAGACTCAACATATAATGGAACTACAGGAAGAAGTTATTTCTACTTGCATCATCCAGATCTCCATACATCAACAAACAGCTTTGGAAGGCAGTAAGCACAGGTGGCAGGTTGCCTCTCCTTCCCTCAGGAACATAGACCCCTATTATTTTAGAAATTTTGAAGAGGCACTTTCGAGGGTTGAGGGTTATGTTGGATGTATCAGGGAGTGTGGGACCAATTGGCTGGGCCTGAAATTTAAATTTCCCCTCATCTGGTGGCCAAAAAACCATACAGGATGGATTTCTCACTGACCAAGGTAGAGGAGCAGCAATGTTGGAGATATTGGGTTAACCATAGGGGGTTCATAGAAAAAGAAGGGATGTCTGAGTTCCCCTACAAATTCTCTTCTCTCCATGAACAGAGCATAGTGGAAGATTCAGATTCGGAATAATGGAGGTTGTTGCATGAGGACACGCAATAGGATAGTTGGGGGGAGATGTTGGGCCCAGAAATGGCCCCTTTTTGACCATCCTTATTCACCTCTTTTTCCCTTATGCTACCTTATTGAGCATGCTAAACAGATGTTTTCCCTTCACTCTGTTCCTCAAGTCATCAAGGTAAGGTTGGTTATTGTCTTATTTTATTAATACTTATGATTGTGGTAATTAAGGCTTTATATCTCTCAATATGCTAACATATGATGGTTGATAAAGGTATTTTGATATATAGAGACTACGGGTATAGCGAGCTGAACATGCTAAGAAAAGGATGGGCATTCATCGCTCAAGCTGATCGCCATCTATCCTACCATTTCCCAAAGAATGTGGTCCCAGTATATTATTCCAGGCAAAGCTGTACAAAGATAGTTGCAACAGAATGCGACAGATTTGGAGGTCAACAGTGCGATGTTGCTCGTGTATGCTGTGATATGAGGATATCATTATTTCTGGGTCAATTAACAGTTACCCTATATTTCCTATCTTCCATCCTGCCATGGCTGTAATAGCTGTTGTAATTTAGAGTGCTTAAAGATCAGAGATCTTCATGGCTTCCCAATAATAGGGATAAGATGTTATGATTTACATTGTATAAATATGGAGAATTGTTCTAAGCCAGGGGTTGAACCCCTAACCAATTCATTGTATTAACTGTGACTGAGAGTTGTGTAATTGATCTTCCTTTTTAATACAAGGAGTTACTTCAGATCTAAGGGTTTTAACGTGCGTTATATCCAGCATCTCTGTGTGAAGGCTGGGCCCGCCTTCCCACAGGGATTGCTGAGTTAAATTAGGCATTTTAAATCATTCTATCGTCTGATGTTATGTTAATTTTATTTCTTCATAGGAAGCTGTAATAGTTGTGGATTTACAGTGTGTTATTAATTGCATCTCTTGGAAATCTGTAGTGGCATGGTGTGATAGTCGATTGAGTAGGTAATTATTCCTTATGCGATTGCGTGGTAGCTGTAACAGCTATGTTCATCCTTATATCTTTTAGTTGTTGTTTCCGTGAATCCTTGCAGTTTGTTCCTTGCTTTTATGGTTGCAGAATTTCATTCCTGTACTTTGAATTCATAGGATAGTTCGACTCAATTTCTATACTCTGAATTCCTAGACTAGCTGAACTCGATTCATGGATTTTGGATTTCTAGGATAATCAGATTAAGATGGGTAAATCATTAGATGATTTGGTAAACAAGATCTCATTTTCTGTAAGATTAATCTAGATGTGATTTCATGAATCTTTCAATTTCTAGATCAAGAACATCAGAAGGTAATTGTGACTGTATTCTTTAGAAGGTAAACTAGAATAAGTGGATTCTCGGGATGAGCATAGCTGAACAGAGAATAGGATTGTTCATTTACAGAAACTCAGTGTTTAAGCATATATTGTGCATGTTATCCTTGAAATACAAGACTTCCCTACATTGACAATAAATATTGCACACTCTGTATGTTAGCTATAATTCACTTGCATATTGGGTGCCCAACAAAAGGCCCCATTGCTCTTTTATCTTTGTACATTTTTAATAAAATAATTAACCAAAAAAAAAGATATTTAAGATATAAAGTACAATTTTAATATCATTATATTGTAAGTTTAGGTTTTAGTAAATAATAAATAGTTTCAAATTATGGGAATATGAAGTGAATAATCATTTTTATTATTCTTGATATTGTAAGAGGGTTACACTTGTGATAAATCAAGCTTGCATGATGATTTAATGTATGGACTTTGGTACATGTGAACCTTGGCTTAGAGATGTTACTCTTCTTTGATTGATTTGATAATGAGTTGTTGATAGTAGCAATTGGATGAGGTCTCTTCATGGCATTTTGATGGATTCCATAACATGTTGTTAATAGATAACATATTGATCAGCTCTCTCCTTTTTAACAATGTTGGCATGCTTGCAATATTGTTTGCTTAGCATTGATGGAATTATTTAACACTTTGTGCATTTTATTGAGTGGGAAGCCATCAACTTAGGGTCTCCCTCAGTTTTAAAGTGTTGATAATTATGCCTTGATGACATGAATGCCTATGGTTTGTACTTTGCTATGTTTGGCATTACTCAGTTAAGATCAGCCTGAATGGTTCCAACAAGATTATTGATATACTTATGTGGGTTTGAAGTCTCCTAGCTAAAATGACTTAACATATATGAGTAAATTTCATACATATTCCTTCAAACCACATTATGTTTAACATCCCTTTATGGAGAAGTAGCCTTGTGCACACTTAATAAGAGTTATTTGGGTGTATCCATCCTTGGTTGAACTCTATTTGACCACATGGAGGATTAATACTAGACCAACCTATCTCTTTGGAGTGGTATCACACTTGGAAGATGATGATTGCAAAATAGCCTTTGGTTTTCCATGGACCACCCTCGCTTATAGCACATATTTTGATGCATTCACACATGTTTTTCTTAAAATGTTGGCACATGTTTCTAGGGTGCATTCTTCTTATTCTCATGATTTGAATACCTTATTTCTAGGGTGCATTCTTCTTGTGCTTATTGTAGCAGGGATTTCTCCTTGCTATAGGGGCACGAATGGATCCCTTCTGTCTATAGGACAGAAGGGTAGGTTCCTGCTAGTGGGTAAATGCAGAAAATAAAAATGGAAACAAAAATGGACAGAACAGTAAACTAAGCTATGAATAGAAAGAAGAGAGAAGCAATGGTGAACCCCTCTGCAAACACAAGTTATGGTTCTGCCTCCAAAGACCTGCAAATAAATCCTAAGCTACAGTAAAACCTGCAAAACAATGTTAAACATAAAACCTGCAAATGGAAACAAGGGTTAGAAAGCAAAGAAAACAAATAAACAAGGCATGAAAGACAAGTTATACCTTCTCTGGTGGAAATGGGACACCATGCCCTAGTTTGTGGAAACACCTCTCTTGGATGGGGAGCTTTGGCTCAATGGAAATGGAGGAGAGGGAGTGGGTGGCTTGAGAGGCAAAGGTGTCTCAAGGCATCCACGGGAAGCATAACAATATGCAAGGGAGAAGTTGTTTGAGAGTGACCCCCCACCCTCCTTTTATAGCTTTTTCAAGGGGTTTGAGGGTTTTAAGCCCTTGGTCAGGGCTTTAGCCCCTTTTTTGGGCTTTTAGCCCCTTTTGCCCTAACTTTAGCTCCTTTTAGGGTTTTAGCCCCTTTTTGGGGGTTTTCGTTCCTAGGAGACTATTTTGGGCTCCTTTTTGGGGTTTTTGAGCTCTTTTCTTCATCCTTTAGCTATTTTGAGGGTGTGGGGGTCTAATGGAGTGATATGAGGGTCGTGAGATGGTGTCCTCGGGTGGTGTAGGCCATTGAGAGCTGAGTGGGGGATTTTTGGGTTAACACTTATGTTTCTAGGGTGCATTTCCTCATGCATTTCTATACCTTATTTGTTAAAAAAAAATCTTCCTTAAATCAAGGAATCTAACAAACCACTCAGCTAGCACTGTAATCGCACGCCAGACCAATAAACCATGTGGTAAGGCCATCCTAAATGTTGGATGTAAGAACTACCTATCCAACAATAGGTAAAATTGTCACTGTAGTCGCATGAAGTTTTGAAGGGTTTCTCACTTAGTGGTTGAGTGTGGGTTTCCATGGAAAACAAAGGGAAAAGAAAAAGTAACCCATATATTTAAGGGAAGTAGGAATTTAAAAAACAATAACGATGTTGATGATGAGTGAATGATTTGTTTGCATAAGAACCTAATAAAAATATAAAAACGAGGACCACTCAAGGCGGACATGAAAATAAGTTTGGATCACGTTTATATTTATCTCTTACGTTACAAATGGAGAGCTTTTAGTATTTGTTCGCGCATTCTTTTCTTTCTTTGATTTGAATCGCCAGAATGAAGGGGAAGAAAGGCTCATATACCTTGGATTTTTCCAGGATGCCGCTCAAAAGGCCACAACTCGTCTTTCTAGAGTCTACGAGTATTCCAGAGAGAAATCGAGGCCTTTAAAACAAGGGGTTTATGCCATGGAGGGAGTTGTTAAGATTTTTGTCATGCCCGTCTACTAGAAGGTCAAGGGAAATCCTTTCGAGATTCTGCAATTCACAAAAAAAATTTGGGTAATGTGATCGATCGGCTTGACAGTTATGTGCCCCAAACTCTGAAATCACGAACTTGTGAAATTTATCACACGGCAAAAAGGGCACCAGAAGTTGCCAAGTCCATCATAACCGATGTTGGACAAGTTGGAGTAGTGGAAAAGACCAAGGAAATGGCAAAGACTTTGTATTCCAAATATTAACCCTCTGCCAAGAACTTGTATAACAAGTATGAACCTGTTACAGAGAAATGGTGCATGTTGGCATGGTACAAGATTCGTGGGTTTCCTTTTGTTCCCTAGCTTGTAGAGGCGCTTATTCTTCCCAGTGTTTATTATGTTGAGAAGTATAATTATGGGGTTCAGTATTTGTCTGAGGCGGAGTACCGAGTAGCGGCCTGCCTCCCTGTTGTACCTGTCGAGAATATTAAAAGCACAATCTACAGGGAATTGGAAAGGAAGGAAGGCAAGCAAATCGAAATAAATCATGAAATTGAAGATAAAGGAGATACTTTTGAATTTCACTGATACGGTTATGTTTGATTTGCAGTGCTTCCTACTGTGAAGCCAAATTTTGAGGGATGTATTTGGAATTGAAGTTGATAGGTGCTGTAATTTATTTTGGTAATTTCTAACTATTCTATTGTGCATTGGCTAGTGATGCCTATGACTATTGTACAATGTGGGTAGTTTAATACTATACGTTCTAAATGTTGCAATTTTCTTCTAAAAAAATTATTTTCTTTCTTATTGATCGTTTCCACCCCTTACATCACTCTTTCCGCAAGGATCATCAAGGTTCCAGAGTTTTTTACCTGCAAATGGATATGTTCCTCTCATTTACTACCACTGTCAGGTGAGTTTTCATATTCATCCATTATTTTTTCCCTCAAAATTCTGATACAATTCGTGGCTTGTGTTTTCATGGGTACGGGTTTATTCATTATTCTCGTCAATATAGATTTGTCAAGTTTTCTGTGAGGGCTTGTGATATTTTCTCAACTCACTACTTTTTCAGCCAGGGTTTGAGTGATCTGCCCAAGCCCTCTTTCTTGTATGGTTATTTTTTATGTATAGATATTAAATCTTTATGTTTAAATCAGGGTTTATGCAATTTTTAGTCAGAAGTTTTCCTGGGTAAGGGTTTATTCATTATTCTCTTCAATATAGATTTGTCAAGTTTTCTATGCCTGGATCCCGTCCTGACTGCCTCAGTATTGGCCTCACTGACCTGCCCTAAGTACTGGTACCTTCTCTAAGCACCGTACCAGACCAAACCTGAGAGTATCGACTCGACTATCGGCAGTTGAGACTCGTTCATTAATCAATGGGTTTAACCATCGTAAGCTTCCATGGGTGGAGAATTGGAATTTGACGAGCATTTTCCCATTTGTGAACATTTTTCCTGTCAAATAGGGGTAAAAATTGGCCAAATACGTTTTGTTAAATGTTTAAAATCTTTGGTTGAACATTAAAACGACGGTTTAATATTTCATAAAAACTTCATTATGCCTATATACAGTGTTGGAATCCAAAAGGTTCAATTCCAAGTCATCAGTGTCCACCTGGCAGGCTTGCACGGTGGCACCATCCACGTGAAGTTTGCAATATTAAATGCCCATTACAATTTTCCATGGCCCAGCCCATCTGTTAATGGATTATGGTACTGAATGCCATTGAATGTCGCTGTGTGAACAATGAATTCAACATTTTGGTATTTGGTGTATCTCCCATGGTATTGTTTGGGATAGGAGATAGGCGATGATTAGAAGGAACTTAAAGTGGAGTTTTTTAGCCCGACTGAATATTGGACGAATGCATTACTCATGGGAAATGGTTGTTTGGGAGGCATGGTGTGGGGTGGAGTCCAGTCCGATTGATTGCAGCTCAATGGTACATTTTATTGCTATTTATATCACTTCTGTTTTTCAGATTTCTCATTTGAAATTGCATATGAATGATTACTTTGTTTTTCCATTCTCCTAGTCAAGGATTATTGTTGTTTCTTCCCCCCAAATGCAAAAGAAACAGGTGAAATTGAAATCAAAACCATTGGTGGGTGTCATTGGTGGTATGTGTCATAAATTACTATTGTTTATTCCCTGCCAAAAGAAGACAAATACATATGACATTGAAATCAAAACCATTGTTGGGTGTTAATGGTGGTTTGTGTCATAGATTACTATTGTCTCTTTCATCCCAAAAATCAGGAAAAACCAGATAACATTGAAATCAAAACCATTGGTGGTGTCATTGGTGGCTTGTGGATCAGTGAAAGTTGATATCGCACTCATCATCATTCGAATATCTCTAAAGACATGCTTGTATTGTGTTTATGCCAGTGCTAGTAAAAGAGATTTGGATTGGGTATTGTTATAATTTTGGGGCGAATTTGTCTGAAACCGAGACATTCTTTTATTTTTGTTTGTGCCAGTTCCAGTGAAATGTATTGGGTCTTGGCATAAGTTTGGGGTGACTTTGCTTGAAACATCAAATAGCTTCTTAGCTGAAAGAAGCTTGAGGAGTTGAATGTTGCAAACTAGGTTTTCTTATTAGCACTATTTTTCAGAATGGAAGTCAGAAATATCAGGAAAAAAACATTGTGATAGACATCTGAGGAAATATAAGCTAGATAGAGTCAACCATTGTTTAAACAACCAACAAAACAGACTTAGAACTTGCAACCAGTTTTTAAAATAAAATGTCACATCTACTAGCATGACTGTAATTTGTCTTTAGAAATGTTGATAGTATCAGCAAAGCCATTGCTGAAAGCAATTCCCTTGGGAATGACAAATCAAGGTCTGAATGCATTTATCTAACAAGGTATAATTCTCAATATTTCATCCTTTTCCAAAGTTAGAATTGATTAATAAAAAGAAAGATTGGAGTGATTGACAAAAAGAAAGATTGGAATTTCTTTAAGAGTTTTTTCAAAATTATTTTCAGACAATTTAATTCTTGTAGAGCTATTTGTTTAATTTGCAAGTGGGGAAACTTGAACCTTGGTGGATGCCTTCACCCCCTGGAAGCCCCCTATGACTTCATTTAGTTTTTGAATTGGATTTCTATATCTGGATCAGATTTTCTTATAAATTAGTCTTGTCTTACTCAAACATGTCTACATTGCATTGAAAATGACAATTATTTTTAAACAATCCTTTAGACAAACTCTGAACATACTATACATATGCTTCATTTTCCAAGTATGGAATTCATAGCTACTGTTGGTATAGGCTGGCATAGTTCATTCTCTATTACCTTGTCTTGCAATGGCTTTTCTTTTAAGAATTTCACACTGTAGGATTTTTCTAGTCATCTATAAAAGTCACTTGGTACTTGCTTTAATCTTGACATTCATATCAACCTACCTAGTACAAAAGTTTTTAGGGTAGAGAGAATAACTTACAAACCTGATCTCATCACATTTTTCATGTTTGCTAGTTGAAACCCATTTGAAGCAAGGTATGATATGTGTGCCTCAGCGATTGTATATTTGGTAATTTATATTTTATTCAAAAAAAACACTATTTGTTATTCATAGATGGTATGGAAATTACATGCAACATGTGCATATTGCAATTGTAGAATTAATGGATATTTCATTTCTGCCCTTACAAAAAATAATCCTTGGTCCTGCTCTTTTTTTCTTTCTTTCTTTTTTAAATCAACCCACCCCATTGGAAAGGTTCTACAATATATTTTGTTCTTTCTTCTTTTTAATCTCAATCCACCCACTAAACCCACTTTATTGGAAAAGGTTCTTCCACAATCCTCTTTTTTTTATTTCTTCCACAGGAAATAGCTGAATACTAGACGAACGCATCTTGCTCTTGAGGTTTGTGAAATTGGTAGGCATTGTTGAAGTTATTTATCCCAAACAAACAGTCTGATGCAATTACACATTATAGGAGGTATGTATAGTGAAAGGATGTCTTTCCTTGCCATACTATAGTTACCAGCCAATACCA
>LPNX010179257.1:4851-75304 GCA_001517045.1 Pseudotsuga menziesii | reverse complement strand
TTGGAAAGGAGCACTTTGGGGATCTTGCAGACATAGAAGACCCAATGGAAGAGGACATTGATGTCCCTAAGGAAATTCAAGCTCCAGAAAATTCCAATGTCAATAAAGAATTTGGCATGCATGATATTGTTGAATAGTTTCATGTTTTGAAGAAAATGTTAATTTTGACAATTTTTGAGAATTTTTTGATCAGATATATTAGTAATGTTTTGACTTTCAGACTTTATTTTAGAAATAAAATTTCTAAATATAATGTTTTTAATATGTTTTTTACAAATAATTTGTATATTTTTTCTCAATTTTATGTGAGTCGTCACTTTTCGATAACTAATATGAAATATGACCATTTTTAGAGAAAAATTCTCTGAAAATTCATTAAAAATGGTTTTAAATGTCTTTATTTTCTGGAATTATTTACAATTTTGTCAATAAAAATGCCTTATTTTGTACATAAAAATGTCTTATTTTATAGAAAAAATCGTAAAATGTATATGTTTTTCATTATAAATTGCTTAAAAATGTATGTTATTTTGTTAAATTTCAAAAAACACACTTGACAATAGAAATTAAAAATATTTTACAACAAAGATAATTCAAAGGCCCCAAAAAATGTCTGAAAATGAAAATGTGTGATACTGGCATCAACCATTTTTGAAACGGGGGTAAAAATAGCTACTAAAATTAGGAGAGAGAAAAACGAGAACTGTATCGAGTTCTCGTTTCATAGTATAAGTGGTTTAAGTCCAAGGAACCCTTATGTTGTTTGATTTTTTCCCTAGTAGCCTGATAAACCCAAATGTATTTTGGCTTGGATGGGTTTAATACACATTTGGCTATGTGTATGAACCTGTTGTTCCTTAGTTCCTTATATAATCATGCCCAGCTCGGTGGTGGTAGTGGTGCTAAGAGATTGATGAGCACACTGGCCTATGGCTGGGTGGAACATTGCAGTGACGTAGCTAGTTGTGAGACAGCGCAATTACAAGATAAGTATTTACTTTTATTCTTGAGCTTAATTTCTGCAAACTATTTGTTTTGTGAATTAATATAAGCATGTTGAATGTTTGCATGCTTGAATGGATGTTATTGCTTCCGCTGTATATTGCATGTTTTATAATCCTGTATATGTTATTAATTCAATGCATGTTTATGTTTTTATGTTCATGGGGCTATCTTTCCCATTTGACAGCATCAATACCACAGTTGCTTCCTATCCATCGTCAGTATGAGGTGTGGGGACATGACACTTTTCATGGATGATGTACTTATATTCTACTTTGGATCAACAAGGGACCTTGGAATTTATCAGATTTATTGAAGTTGTTTTCAACGGCCTCAGGGATGGAAATTAATGTAGGGAAATCAACTTTGTCCACCCACCTGCTAAGTCACGAGGAAAGCGGGTTTGTACAGATTTTTTTCCCTTCAAATTGGAAAGTCTGTATGGAGGGTTGAAATATCTAGGTTTTCATTTAAAACCTAATGATTATCGGATTTCATATTGGAATTGGTTGCTGGATAAGATGGAAAAAAAGATGAAGCTTTGGAGTCATAAATGGTTTTCTAGGGCTGGTAGATTGGTTTTGGTCAAATATTTTTTGGAAGCTATAGCAGTCTATTGGATGAAAATAACATGGATTCCTAAAGGCATCCTGGAAAATGTGCATAGAACATGTTTCCATTTTCTATGGAGTGGAAAGAAGGAATCTCAGGTGACTCCTTGGGTACTATGGGAGAGGATTGCTATCCCAAAAGGTTTGGGTAGTTAGGGACTCAAAAATATTTTCTTATTTGCTAAGGCATTGGTGGCAAAGGGCGGCTGGAGACTTTTGAAGACAAACAGTTTTTAGTCTAAGGTTCTAATTCAAAAGTATATAGCTCCAGATACTGTGGAATATTGGGTTCGTATTTCGTCAAAGACTCATGCTGGGGGATCGATTTGTTGGAAGGAAGTTGTGAAATCTATGGGAGTCATCAAAAAAAGTCTTGCTTGGAATATAGGGAATAAAAGGAAGCTGAGAGTAAGGGAGGACTCATGGGATGGTGTTGTTCATCAACACCTTTTGTCTGATTTCATGGTGGAAATGATAAGATAGAGTGGTATCATTTATTTGTCACAACTGGAGGCTCCCCTTCAGGTGAATCGGTGGGAAAAATCATTGATTTCTCCTAGGGTTCTGGGGCTACCTGAGTCGATGGAAAGAGAACTATAACTATACTTAGGGGATTTACAATAGGAACAGATAAAACTTCACAACAGAGAAGATGTCCTTGTTTGGGATGTGGATCCAGGTGGGCGGTATACCCCTAAAGTTGGGTACATCAAACAAAGCAATGATGTTGCTATTAAGGCTAAGTTTTGGTGGTGGAAGAAACTATGGAAGATCAATTTCCCTCCCAAAACCATACTTTTTATGTGGTGTGTTTTGGAAAATAAAGCTCCTGCTTGGGACAATCTCTAGAAAAGGTGCTTTCAGGGGCCTGGGTGGTGTGCTCTTTGTAAGGTTGTCGGTGAGTCCATTTTGCATCTCTTCATACATTGCCTGTTTATTAAATGTGTGGAAGGATTGTTCCAAATATTTGGGCTTTCATTGTCTATGGGAGGGGGTGTTCATTTTGCAGGCTTGGGAGAACTGGAGAAGATCAGTCACTTTGGATTCTATGAAAGCACTCCCATTATTGGTTATTTGGGGTGTATGGCTCACTTGTAACAATTTGTTTTTTGTTGATAAGGGATGCACTCTTGAAATCATGGCTAGTCTTTCCTGTGGAATTCTTTTTTTCTTTTCCTCAACACATTAAGGTAAAAAATCAGTGGGAATTATTTGAATTTGAGATTGATAGGTCGAGTTCTTGGGTTTTTTTTGACAGGGTACCACTGGTTTTTTTTATATTAATTCCTTTGCTCTATGTGATTCTAACCAATCCATTCCAATCAGAATGTCATAAGAATGAGGTGGGAGAACATATAACCAATGGACATTCCCTTACCACCTCACCGATATTTTTCCTTGGTTCTAGTGGCTAGTTGTACTAACCATGACCTTCTATGCTTTGAATTCTTCAAAGTGCACATCTCAACAAATTTAGGGGTGATATAGCTGGGATTCATTCCAAGATTAATTAAGCCAGAAATAGTCTATTAAGAAATATTATCATCAATATGAAAGTGTCATCCCATGTCTATCTCCACGAGACCATGTCATGTCGTCTTTGAATTCAGAATAACTTCTGGCTTTAGTCCATGCCAAGGGTACATGGATACCTTTCTGATTCTTTATTTACCTATGATGCAACCTTCCAAGGTCCAACATAGGTTATTCCTATAGATACACCCAATACATGAATGTTAAAACATTGAATTTCTTATCTCCCATCAACCTTCTTAACAACACATTCTTTTGCTGGTCTGAACACTCCCAAGATTTCATGAGGCATTCAACTATTCCTTATTATGTACCATCTTTTCTAAGATGAGGTTATGTTCTTCTCACAACAATGAAAACATTTTCTTGTTAATGGTCCAATTCTATCCTTGCTCAAGAATCCATCCCATGCTTCACAACCTGCATGTATACACCATCTAAATGTGCTTTAATGCTATCTTCATATGGTGTCCCTTCATTTCTACAGAAATGTCCTTGTACATTTTTTTTTCTTCCTTCATCTTCTTTTCATCCTCAATTGACTATATAAAGGGGAAGATTGGGGTCAAGGGGGATTTCCCCCTTGTGGGAAATATGGTGCATAAACAGGCTATCATTTTCCATCTTTCTAGCCTTGCAGATCTCACTGAAAAACCCTCTTGAATTTCTTTGTTTCAGTAAAATTTTCAAAATTTTCACCCGCTGCATTGAAAAAATTTTAGACTTTCACCCACTACAGTGGATCGATCCTCATATTTCACCCACTGTAGCGGCTCCATCTTCATTTCTCACCTACTACTACATCAGCTCTATTTTCTTCTTTCATCCACCACTTCATTGGCTCAATCTTCAACTTTCATCCACCGCACATCAGCTCAACCTGACTAACTTCATCAGCTCCTTCCCAAGTTCTCATCTACCGTGTCGGCTCCATTTCCATTTTCTTACCGTCGGCTTCTTATTCCTTTTTCGCCAACCGCCATTGTGGCTCAAACTCTAATTTATGTCTGTCATAGCATCTCGATCATCAACTTTTGCTTGCCGCCATCGGCTTGTTCTTTCTTCCTCAGCTACTGCTAACACTTAGACGATTTTTGGATTTTTTCCTTTCGTGTCAGAAACCATTGGAAAAACTTCCTAGTGGCTTGAAACTTAAGTTATATCCGTCATTGCGGCTCGAAGCCCGACTTTCTCCCACTGTTGCGGATCAAAGCTTGACTTCCACCTACCGTTGCTGCGGCCCAAACTTGCCTTGTTTGTTTCCACTATGGCTCAACTCTTTCGAAAACACCCGCTACGGTCAGCTGACAAAGAAGAATTTTTCACACTTAGAAAAATTTCTAGAAATTTTTCATCAGCTTGTCTCACCCGATGCCCGTTGGCTCGATTCACTCGACGTTCGTCGGCTCCTTCCGAGCGACCTAGTTGCTACAAAGTCTCACTCTTTTATTTTTTTCCACCGTTGCAGCTCAATCAACAAAACTCATCCACTGTGTTAGCAAATAAAGACGGTCATAGCTATCGTTGCAGCTCCCTTCAGGTTTCTCATCCGCTACACAAAGAAGGGTATTCTCCAATACTTAGAAAAATTTGAATATTTTTCTTTGTCTGCTGCTGTGAGATTCTTCCTACTGAAGTACTTAGGCTAATCATGCCTCTATCAGCTAATCTATCTTGGCCTATTGAGGCCCAATGCTACAACCAATGTTTTGAAACCACACTATCACGTCCCCACCCCTTATACTAACGATGGAGAGAACATGACTGCAGTACTGATGTTGTCAAATGGGAAAGATAGCCCCATGAACATAAAAAAATAAACATGTATTGAATTAATAACATATATAGGAGTATAAAACGTGCAATATATAGCAGAAGCAATAACATCCATTCAACCATGAAAACATTCAACCTGCTCATATTAATTCATAAAACAAATAGTTTGCAGAAATTAAGCTCAAGAATAAAAGTAAATACTTATCTTGTAATTACATCATCCCACAACTAGCTACATCGCTGCAACGTTCCACCCAACCATAGGCCAGTGTGCTCATCAATCTCTCAGCGCCACTACCACCCCTGAGTTGGGCATGATTCCACAAGGAACTAAGGAACAACAGGCTCATACACATAGCCAAATGTGTATAAAACCCAACCAAGCCAAAATACATTTGGGTTTATCAGGCTACTAGGGAAACAAGCCCATAGCATAAGGGTTCCTTGGACTTACTCAGCAAAGTCAACAATATCACCCAAAACACTTTCATACCCTCTAACAGACGAGTCTCTTGGACTTACTCAGCCAAGCAAACACTTTGCATCAAATACACAGTCAACCAATTCATCAAAACAAAGCCACACGCACCTATTGGACATGAACAAAATGTTTATGGGAAACCAAAATGAAATAGATGAGGGGAACAACACCTTGGAACATAAAATACACTTTTAGGAAACTTTCTTGTGCAGATCTGGCCACACAAACCCCCAAATCGAAATATGATCTCAGAAAACGTCTTCGAGGATTTTTGGAGCAAAAACGACCATCATTCACACCCAAAACAGGAGATCTTGGTTACCTGACAACTGAGAAACATAAAAACAAATTTATGGGCATTGAATAGTGAGGGAACTTCAAGAAACCATGGGGAAAATGTCCAACAAGCTTAACTTCCCGAGGAAGACCAAAAATGACCGCTTGAAACACACAAAACATGAATCAATGATCCACATTCACTGAACAAAGAAAAAATGGGATTTCCCAGCTACAACAATGAGGAAAACCACAACAAAAACACCCAGGGAGGATCCCAGTCACTTAGCATTGCCCAAATCGAATTCCCTGCCACGGAAAAAAATGAAGGAAACGACCAAAAACGTGAGGGAGGATGCCCCGACTATCTCCAACTGCGTGAGGAAGCAAACACATGGGTGACTAATGGCTTGGGAAGGAATTTCCCAACATTTACTTGCCCAAGAAGCCAAGAAAACATTTTCCCAAAAATGGGTAACTCCAAAATTCGAATTTGACCTTCATACATTTCCCCATCCCAAGGCAATAACTTCCTTCACCAATTTTAGATGACTGGGTATAAACGACAAAAAGGGTGGTTGATAACTTGATGGGTTTTCCCTTTGACATTTGGCCTTTTTCTCATAGGATCAAAGGTTTGAATAATTCCCCCTCCTTATTCCTTATGAAAGCATGCTCCCATCTCTTTAACATTGCGATCCGTAGCTAGTTGTGGTATTTTTTAGAATGTAGCATTTTACATGGTGTCTCAAACACATTGTTCCTGGCTAGCAGATAAACCATCGGCATCAATTTTAATCACCGATACAGAAGACACTAAAATCATGGTGGGGCCTTTTCCTTGAGCTCCACACCATGATTTAATACAATATTTACATCATATGCAATATGATTACAATTTCAAAGAGAAATGGGCCTAAAATCATTCAGAGAGACTGAATTGTCCACCTTGGGAATCAGGGCTATAAAGGTAGAGTTGAAACTTGTCGAAATCCTTCCATGGATTCTAGTATCCTCCACCACCTTCAGAATATCACCACCCATCACTTCAAAGAGTTCCACGAAGATTTCAATCGTCCAACTGTCAGGACTAGGACTCTTATCTTTTTGGAAAGTAAGAACTACATACTTAATTTCACCTTCAGAGACCTCCCCCATCAAAGCCAAATTGTATTCGTCTTCCACAAACCGAGTAAAAACCTATGCCACACAAATGACTTTAGCAATAGTTGCCTAAGTAGGGGCTCTGAATAGCTCTTTGAAATGTTCCACTCCAGTAGTGGCTATCCCTTTAAATGAGTCATGTTTATAACCCTGATCATCCAACAGACTCCACACCGTGTTTGCATCATTTCTACCTCTAGCATAGGCATGAATTTTTTTTTTCATCTCCACATTCCAGCCAAAACACCTTGCTCTTTAGCCTCCATGTCTCCTCCCTTTCTAGTAGCAGAGCATTCCTTCTCCCTTCCAAAGACATCAGCAAATATTTATCGAACTTGTCTATCATCCCCCCCCCCTTCTATGTCTGACATCCCAATGATATCCACTTCAATCATATTTAGTTCACTATCCATCCTATGACATTTATCCACTAACCAGACTTTAATAGCATCCTTCATGATCCAAAAATTAGATGCAAATTGAAAAGAAGCAGCATCCCTAATCCTTGGATCATAAGGTATCAATTTGCTGGCAATCAAAGACAAAATCGTCTCATCTTTTAGCCCAGTCTTATTAAACTTCAAAGGACTAGGAGGTTTAATAGGGTCATTCTTGAATTCTAGGAAAATAGGGGAGTGATCAGAATGAACTCCACTCCCCACCCATTGTCTGATAAAGTGAAACCTCTCCATAATCTTTTCAGTAATCAGAAAACAGTCTAATCTCTTAGCCATTATCCCATCACCACATCTCTTATTTTTCTAGGTGGGTTTAATCTTGATGGGATCCATGTCCAACCAGTTCCTATAAACCAGAATCCAAGTGAAATATATTGTCAAGAGGTCAACCCGAGCATGAGGCCCCCAGACATCTTCCTGACCCAAAGAAAAATTTAGGTCACCTCCAATAATCACTAAATCTCCCCTCAAGAGTGAGGATTTAAGTAGATTGTCCCAGAAGGGGATCCTATTAAGATACGACCCATAGATATTGAAAACAGAAAAAACTTCCTCTTGATCCAAGGCTTTAAATTCCATGCCCAAGACCGATTCCATACCCTAGATATAAAGAATCTTGATATTGCTAGTATTCCATCAAATAGATAGACCATTAGAGAGGCCTCTAACATATATAGTCTCAAAATTTCAATAACTAAACCAGCTTTCTAACATACATTTGATCACATCACCTTCACCCAAAGTTTCTTGGAGCATCAAAACATCAGGAAGTTCTAGCTCCAACACCCTCCAGAGTGCTAAATTTTTTAGGGGACCAGCCAAACCCCTACGATTGAAAGACATAAACTTCTTCTTTGTCCGTTATTCTAGGCATGCACTACTCTAAGTGCCCTTTCAATAGATTGTTGTTTTCCATCCAGCAAATCCTTCCTTGCTTTGGATTGAGCCTTAGTAAGATGGGATTTCTTACCCCTTCCCCTAGGAGGTTCCAAAAGGGTTTTCCCCAATATTCCAGACTTCCCCTTAGAATAAGAAAGAAAGAAAATAACTTCAATCCAAGGATTCTTGAGGAGAGCAAGGGGAAGAAACCTCAACTTCGACCTCAATAGGTTCCACAGCCAAAACTTGTGGGAAAACCTCTAATAATGCAACAAAGATGGGTGAAGAACACTCCAAGGGTTGAGAAAACAGAGACAAATTCTTAAGGCCATCAAAACATTTGAAACCTAAAACATATAAATTATTGGTAAACAAATTAATGGACTAAGGTAGGGAAAAAGAAGAGATACCCGGGAGAGTATCCCCAAAAAGAAAAGGATCCCCCACACTTTTGACCATCTTGACCACAAGTAAAACCATCGAGGGTTCACCCTCTGCACCACCACCTTATGCTTCCTCGTAGGAAGGTTCAAGAGGTGGAGTCAGCATTGACATTTGGTCTAAGATACCACCCTCAACCACAACCTTATAAAATCCCTTCTCCCTTCGACGACCATTTAAAGAGCAAACCACCATGGAGCAATCCATCGCAGGGTTCCCATAAGAATGACCCCACCTACAACGGAAGGTCACATTCTCATATTCCAGCACCTGACGATAATGATACGACCCCCAATTCAACTGGATCCCACCCTCTAAACCATCCCTCATATTGATATTTACTAGTATCCTAGCCACCTGTTTCAGATGCATTTCTTTGTAGGATAAGTCAACTTCCAAAAAATTCCCCAGAAAATTCCCTATGTTAAAAAAATGTTCCTCCAACCAATATTGACATGACAACCCCAGAAGTCTGCCCAAACGGGGATAATATCCACTCTCTCCCTGCTAGCATCAAAGAGAGGGTGCCAACGCTTCAGCAGCACTGGAGTTTGTTCCATAGTCTAGTTCCTATTCAACAGCCATAGTAAGTGATCCTTGCTATGAAAATTAAAGGCACACCACCCATGAGAAAGACCTTCCAAAACTGGGACATTACCCATCTCATCCTTCCAACAACCCACAACTCATTCAGACACCGACCGCACTGATACCGACCTGCTCATAAACCTACCAACCAGAGAGAGAGAAGGGATATGTTCAATCTGGCCCCAAGCAATATCCTCCCCAAGAGTGTAGTTGATATCAGGATTCAACTTGGACCATTTATTCCTACATTTACGAGCCAACTTGAACCCATCGGTACCATCCCCCCCGAATACATAAGTTCCAAAATCCTTCACCGGTGGGCTAGGGAAACCTCTATGCTCTTGAGAACAGTTTGGGTGTGCCATGGACCCCGCGCTACTAGAACGCTACCTATGATTATATTTTGTTATTATGTTTATGATGTTACTATTCTTATGTTGATACTAGGATTATGATGTTATGATTATGTTTATGCAATTACTATGTTGTAGTTATCATGATATTCCTTTCTTTGATAATGATAGTGTATGTTTAAATGGTCATTCTTGTTGAAATGTGATATACATATGATCTGGTATTTGTATACCAATCCATGATGTGAACGATTTAATGATTTGATGTGATGAAAGGAAATGATGTTGATAATATGGACCAACTGATGATTGAATGAAGATATTATTTTGAATGTATGTTTGGAAAGTACTAATCTACGAGACACATGGGATATGAAATAATCATATACTTGATATTAAGTGCGGTGTAGTACCTAATTTGCAAAGACCCTTATTTACCAAATTGATGATATGATGACACACTCCAATAATCTCGATAGCAACAGACCCTTATTTCCCAAGGTGATTACCTTGTAAATACAATTGCAAAGAGAAATGGGCCTAAAATCATTCAGAGGGACCAGATTGTCCACCTTGTGAATCAAGGCTATAAAGGTAGAGTTGAAACTTGTCAGAATCCTTCCATGGATTCTAGTATCCTCCACCACCTTTAGAATATCACCACCCATCACTTCAAAGAGTTCCACGAAGAATTCAATCGTCCAACCATCAGGACCAGGACTCTTATCTTTTTAGAAAGTAAGAAGTACATACTTAATTTCACCTTCAGAGACCTCCCCCATCAAAGCCAAATTGTATTCATCTTCCACAAACTAAGTAAAAACCTATGCCACACGAATGAATTCAGTAATAGTTGCCTAAGCAGGGGCTCAGAACAGCTCTTTGAAATGTTCCACTCTAGTAGTGGCTATCCCTTTAAATGAGTCATGTTTATAACCCTGATCATCCAACAGACTCCACACCGTGTTTGCATCATTTCTACCTCTAGCATAGGCATGAATTTTTTTTTTCATCCCCACATTCTAGCCAAAATGCCTTGCTCTTTAGCCTCCATGTCTCCTCCCTTTCTAGTAGCAGAGCATTCCTTCTCCCTTCCAAAGACATCAGCAAATATTTATCCAACTTGTCTAGCATCCCTCCCCCTTCTATGTTCGAGATCCCAATGATCTCCACTTCAATCAGCTTCAGTTCACTATCCACCCTACAACATTTATCCACTGGCCAGACTTTAATAGCATCCTTCACGATCCAAAAATTAGATGCAAATTGAAAAGAAGCGGTAGCCCTGATCCTTGGATCATAAGGTATCCATTTCTTGGCAATCAAAGAAAAAATCGTCTCATCTTTTATCCCGGTCTTATTAAACTTCAAAGGACTAGGAGGTTTAACAGGGTCGTTCTTGAATTCTAGGAAAATAGGGGAGTGATCAGAATGACCTCCACTCCCCACCCATTGTTTGATAAAGTGAAACCTCTCCATAATATTTTCAGTAATAAAAAAATAGTCTAATCTCTTAGCCATTATCCCATCACCACATCTCTTATTTTTCCAGGTGGGTTTAATCTTGATGGGATCCACGTCCAACCAGTTCCTATCAACCAGAATCCAAGTGAAATAGATTGTCAAAAGGTCAACCCGAGCATGAGGCCCCCAGACATCTTCCTGACCCAGAGAAAAATTTAGTTCACCTCCAATAATAACCAAATCTCCTGTTGGAGCAGGGCCCCGTAGCTACAGGAAAAGCTGCTATGTTTGGGTAGAAGATGGACAAATTTTGGGAGGAAAGACAGTTTTGGCGATTCCAATAAGCTAGTGATATAGAAGATGTGATAAAGGTATGACGTCGTAGCACATTTTTCGCCATGGATCGGGGGCCGAAAATCGTGGCAGTCGGAACAAGGAAGTCAAAGAGAATAGTACTTGAAGCAGTCGAGAAGAGAGTTCAACCACTGCATTCAAGGCAGCGACGACAACAGGAGGGCTCAGCTACCCTCATAAATGGAGAAGGAGCAATGGGACGAGGTATTAAAGATAAAGGATAGAAGGGGAGCGACCGAGGAAGCGGCGCCCATACCCACGGTCAGCGCCAAAAATCACGGAAGACTGCAGGAAGCTGCGGTGTGAGTAGAAAGTGGCAGTTGAAAGTACAGAAAGGTCGACTGTCATATTTAGGGTTTTGGGTTACTAATGGGATAGGCCCACAATTTTGTATCACAATGAGAATTTCGGGCCACCTATTTAAGCATGTATTTTGTATTATGAAGGGTTAGCTAGCTAGATAGTAGTTAGTTAGTTAGTTGGTTGGTCATTCAGGTTGTGACTAGTTGTCATCAGTATTGTGAAAAATTGAGGAAGAGTCGAGCTCTGGTTTTGTGTTCAGTCTGTAGTTATCTTACTGTAACCAGTGGATGGATCCTTGAGCATGAATGTAACAATCCGCAGGGATTGAGAGAGAGAGAGAGAAGGGTATATTGTAAGAAGAAAGCATTATAAGAAGAGAAGAGATCTAAGAGAAGGGCTCCCGGCTGTGTGCGTGGATTTTCCTAGAATATATCAAGCTGCATAAGAAGTTGCAGTGGAACTGTGTTTACTCTCTCTCAATATATAATACAAACACAGTTCCCATGGATGTAGCTTCCCTCCTGGAAGTGAACCATGTAACATCTGTGTGTTGTGCAACTGTTTCATGTGANCTATCTGTTATCTGTTACATGAACTTTGCTTATCAGTTAATGAATGTATGTATGCTATCCTTCAGTTTACAGTAACATAGAAGGTTAAATGTGAGTTGAATGTGACGAGTATTTTGTATATGAGTTTATCAGTTCTTGATTCATGACAGCTACGGCTACAGTGTTAAGTGACTTCTGTATATTTAGTTCAGCGAGTTGAGCGTAATTGAGGTTAAGCATGTAAAACTGTAGAAGCTTAAGTAAGGTTATTTAACACCCTAATGAAGGTTAAATGAGCTATCATACCCAGGGAGGAAGCCTCTGGACCTTGAAGAGTTGATGAGCATATTGAGTCTTACTGTAGGAACTATTGCAGTGTAGAAAGGCGATATCGCACTATCGGGGAGGCTGCGGTGTGAGATATCGCAGGTTAAGAGCTGAGCGGAAGAGAAAGTTTGCGCATCATCCTAGAAGATGTGATGCGATAAGAGTCAATCCCATAGTCGAGTTAGCTAGGAAGAGAGAAACAGCCCTTCCTGAGAGATTCAGCTAGTTAAGTAGAGTCAGAGAACCTAAGATGCTGCATAACCTGGTTGAGGAAACCTGATTCTTCAGCCACCCCATATAGGATCACTTCGGGTGAGACTTCAGGCCATTCCGTGGTCTGTTGCTGAAAGGGCCAGTGAGCTAGGGGTTTTGTTGGTACAATAAAGTAAACCTGGGTCTGCCTAGAGAGGACCAACAAATGGTTCCATTGCAGGTTTTGAACAAATTAAAGAGCTGATGTTCTGTTGGCATCCTACTAAAGAAGAACTTAACTAGTGGGTTGAGTCTAAGGAAAAATAATTTGCTGAGAAAGAAAACAAGAGTCCTAGGCTGAGTACAGAGGACTGGTTACAGAAACATATCTTCATAGACCTCCATGTGATATTTTTTGTGACCTATGCAAATGACTTGTACGATTGGTTGTCAAAGTTGAATGATAAGCATGTATTCAAGAAGAAACAGAATATCATCTGGACATTGGAGCTGATTCACACTGTGAAGAGCGTAGATAATCCCATTTCACGAGCAGTAGACTTCTGGCTTGCGAGTTTGCTAGAAGGTTTCATTACAGAGTTTGCAGTTGATCAAAGAAAGAGTTTCAGCGAAGCAGAGAGGTACTTCTTCAAAGCATATCGCGATAAGTACTTGAACTCTTTAAATCTATTCCTTAAGATGTTATTGTATGAAAAAGGAGTACTGGATATATTCTCAGATGAATAAGTTAAGTAAGTGTAATGTCACAATAGTTTGAGAGTGATTCTGATGAAATTGGATGTACACATAGTGGTAAGAGATATAAAGTAGATTTCAGATCTTCCTTCTTTGAAGACAGTTCAAACAGTACTAGAGAACAGAGTCAAAGTAATAGAGAACGAATAGCAGGGGGTACCCATTACCACCCTTATACCCCACAGAAACAAACTGGGACTCAGAATAATCCTGCATGAACTCCATCTAGTAGTTCACACACAGTACATACTACCTTCATACCATCTACATTTACACCGCCAAGTGGTAGTAATACAGTAAATCAGAATCCACCTCGTAGAAACAGAATGGGGGATGACATGAAATTACCTACCTTTAGGGGTATAGGGGCAGAAGACCTAGAACAACATTGGTTCCTATGTGAAGTTGTATGGACCATTAAATAGATATAGGCTGACAATACTAAGCTTTTCCAGTTGGCCACTACACTTAGAGAATGAGCTTTAACATGGTATATGAAGTATACATCAGCGCAGAACAGAGCACTTGTAGAGGTCCGGACCACAATGATTAAGAAATTTAAGAAACCCAAGTCTGAGTCACAATGTATCACAGAACTTAAAGACATTAAATAGTTACCCACAGAGTCAGTATGGGATTTCGATCAAAAATTTAAATCTCTTATAGACCAAGTTAGTTTTGAGTTTGTGCCGGAGCAGCATAAGGAATGGTTCATCGCAGCACTGCTCCCTCATATCAGACTTCCACTAATGCAACAAAAACTCCATACGCAAGATGAAGCATTGGAGATGGCAATGAAACTAGAGGCTTCACCTCTAGCTGAGACTAGTGCAGGTATGACAAATTTATAGAATCAGTTAGCCAATCTCACTTTACAGCTACATGATATTAAGAAAGGGAAAGAGGTTGAACAAGAATTATGGTGTACAAAGTGTAAAGGACATGGCCATACCAAAGATAACTGTCCAGTATTTGTTGAGTATATAGCAAGTGGGGCTCCTAACCCCTTAGTACAGAATCAAGGGCCATGGTGTGAAATATGTAGAACAAGAGGACATAGACCACAGGAATTCCCCTTACTTCAAAAGTATGTACAAACTCCTAAGAATTTATACTGTAAGTTTTGTAAGTCAGTAGGACATGATGAAAATAATTGCAGAGCTTATGATCTTATGATAGAGAGAAAACATGACTTCTACAGAGTCTAGTCAGAGACATCAGGACCAGCAGCAGGTCCACAGCATGAACCAGCTCATGATGGCCATGGTGGAGGATTCAGAGGAAGAGGCCGTGGTGGAGGCTTTGGACATGGCCATGGACTGATTGTTTGTTACAACTATGGAGCCATAGGACATTATGCTAGGGATTTTCAGAACCCTACTACAACATGTAAGTATTGCAAGTCCTATGATCATACTATAGAAGAATGTCCTATCTTGATAGCCAAGATTAAGGATCCTAAGCCAGCAGTAAACCAAAATATTCAGCTTATCGCTGCTGAGCAGAAAGAACCAAAACCAAGAGTCAATATTGTGACTCACAGCGGTGCTTCTACTAGTAGGACATCGCAGGATGCCGAAAAGAATACAGGTCCGAAGTGGGTGCGTAAAGCCACTGATAAATCTACACCACTTGACCTGCAGAAGAACAAAGAAACATTTCAGCAAGCTAAAAATTTCTTTACTGAAACTACACCATTAGGATTGCAGATATTTCCTTGTAGGGGCGTACCGCAGCAAAAACCTTATGGCATTAGTCCTGTGCAGATATCGCAGGCTACCACATCTGGAAGGTGCGAAAAGGATGAGTTGAGAGGAAGTGTACAATCCTTCCTACGGAGCTTCTTGAAACTCGTAAGAAATGATAAATCCATAGGAGAGCTTCAATGCATCATAGATCAGTATTAGCAGACTTCTTCCATGAGCAGTACAGCGTGCTGTTCATAGTATTATGGGCCATACAAGAATAGGAAGAGAAATGAGACTCACAGCACAAATTGGAGAGTTTGAAATGGATGAGGTAATCCTAGATTTAGGATCATAGGTAAATGTTCTTACTAAGCAGACATGGGAATAGATGGGTAGCCCTAAGTTATCCAGATCACCTATCCATATGCGATTATCCAATCAGCAGAGGGTATCGCCACTGGGTCGATTACCGCAAGTACCAGTTGATATTGATGGAATTTGCAGCTTTGCAGATTTTGAATTCATAGAAATAATTGGCGATAGAAAACCATATACAGCTTTATTAGGTATTGATTGGGCATTTGATAACATGGTTGTTATCAATTTGAAGAAAAGACAAATGACCTTTGAGGATAAACAGATTCGAGTCATCGCACCGTTGGATCATT
Organism: Pseudotsuga menziesii; assembly: GCA_001517045.1. Classification (NCBI taxonomy): domain Eukaryota; kingdom Viridiplantae; phylum Streptophyta; class Pinopsida; order Pinales; family Pinaceae; genus Pseudotsuga; species Pseudotsuga menziesii. The sequence goes on along the minus strand of LPNX010179257.1, from coordinate 59,439 downwards.
TTCAGGGTCCTCGATACATTGAACCTATCAGAGCAGAGGAAGAGGTGCATAATATGGAAAGCCTCTATCAGATGACTGCTAACCAAAGAGATTATATCAATCCCACAGCAGAAGGAAATATTAGTTGGCGATGCGATAGCTCATGCGCATCGGATTTGGATGATGGTTTAGAAAATTGGCAGAATAGACTTTATGAAGTTTCAGCTTGTAGATGTGCATTTATGACTAAGTCACTGCAATGGATTGGAACAGAGATTAAGGAAATTCCATCATTTGATGGCTTAGCAGATGTCAATGACTTTTTACAGCAGTTTGAGCAGGAAATACCTCATGAGCAGAGGATGGCAGTTATTGACCTTGTAGTAAGAGCCACACCTGCAAGATGGTGGGATGCACATAAAGAAAATATCGCATCATGGGATGATTTTAAGAGATTGATGGCGATCAGATTCTCTATTGAAAAGGACCATTTACCGCAGAAATATCCAGGAGAAAGTGACCCCAGGTCACATATTAAGATTTGTGAACAGAATTGGTCAGATATTCCAGAGGATGAATGGGTTCATATTCATTCACACTTAAGACACAGTCCCAAGGAACTGGTACACTAAGACAGAGTTGCACAGAGGAACCATTACATGGCCAGTTATGATAGACAGCTTTCTACTCACTTTCACTTTTGAATCTGAGTATCCAAGCATTGATCAGGCTCTAGAGACTATAAAGACTAAGATATTTGATGATTCTACCCTACCAGTGTATGGTCATCCTGATTGGGCCATCCAGTTAGAACATGCACTAGAGTGTTACAACTTCGTAGAAGAGCCAGGTGATGAGGATGAGAATCCTCATAGTATCAACATTCCAGAGTCAGAAGGGACTTGAGAAGTTGATGGACCAAAGATAGAGATTCCAGCTGTCACAGAGCCTATTAAGATTAAAAAGATCAATATTGGCACAGAAACAGAACCAAAGTTTGCCTCTATTGGAGACTATTGGGATCATGAAATGGTAGGACACATCACAGATTTGTTACATGACTATCAATACTTATTTCCCACTAAGTTTATAGAGATGAAGGGAATAGTAGGAGATTTGGGAGTCATGAGGATACCTTTGAAAGTGGATGCTAGGCCAGTTAAGCAGCGTCCATATAGATTAAACCCTCGTTATAAAGAAAAATTTAAGGATGAGATTGATAAGATGCTAGCAGCAGGCATCATTGAGCCAGTAGAAGAGAGCGAATGGGTTAGTCCCATGGTTGTGCAGGAAAAGAAAACTAAAGGAGAAATCAGGATTTGTGTCGATTTGCGCAAACTCAATGACGATGCGCAAACTTTCTCTTCCGCTCAGCTCTTAATAAGAAGTTGAAGCCCAACAAATTTCAATGGATCTCTTGGAAAGTGAAGCTGAAGAGACACCTCCTCTTGTATAAAATAACTATTCAGCTTCAATGAAAATTGTGTGCAATCTTATGGATTTTCACTTTGTAGAAATTTATAAGTGATTGACGTGTTTCTGTTCGACCTTCCACCCATCATCAAGATCATTCGAAGGTATGACACAATAGAAAAGAAGAGGGAAGTAGAGTATATATATATAATTAAAAGCTAGCAGTTAATTATATATAAAAATGTTTGGGGAAACATTCATGTGCAAATTCAATGAAAATATTAATTCAATATTTATCTTTAACAACTAGTATCGAATCCTGGTGTAGACTTCCATAACTCTTATTTCCCATACCTAGAATTTTTCCAATCTTCCCTTGTACTAGACTACTATCATGTTTGGTGTCCATCTCTGCATAGTATTTCACTCATCTCTTCAGTCCTCAGACCTGGAAACCCTATTTTTAGCACTCCTGTCAATACCTATTAGTTTATGTGTTGGTGAGCGGTTCTCCTCTCCTAGTCACCATGAAACCTAGATGGAACATTGTTTTTATTGTTAGTGTTGAGTATCATCTATGCGTTGAAGTATGTACCCTCCATATTCGTTGTGTGTGAGATATCTATATTGTTTGATCATGTTATCTCTCTGTATTCCTGTGTATCACTATTGTTGTACATTGTTTAGATTTGGTGATTATCCGCTGCATTGAAACATCTCTGCGTTGTATCTCCCTATTTAAGTGTGTGGACTTTGGTAATGTCTTTCTCTTTTTTCATATTGTGATGTGACCACTGTCAAGAATCCCATGGTGAAGAGCGTTGAAGTTCGTTGACAAGACTCCCATTGTGGAGACTTGTGATCTCTATCTATCACTAGCCACAACATCAGTCTTCAGTAAGAGATATCTCTAAATATGCATGGAGGAGATACAACTCCCACTCTCTTATTTTTCATGAATTGTTGTGTGGAGGAGATATGACTCCCAACTTTTTAAGTGGAGATGCCACTCTTTGGAGGAAATGAAAAAACCTAGACTCTCTCCAAGATCACGACTATCCTAGAGACTAGTTTGAAGCTGCGTAGAGAAAGTTTGGTGATAACTTGGATTTTCCTCTTCATTCTATGGTGCAAAAAAAATTGGAGACTTCCTTTCTGCATTCTCTCCAAGTGAATATAGGTGCAGACTAGTGCGTACTCTCTTTATTGTGCATGTATCACAATATTTCTACATCCTCTCTAAATGAATGTTGGTGTTATCATGAGTATGCCTTTGAAGTGAACTATTGTTGTTTGAATCTTGATGAGCTAAGATTGTTAAAGTGTGTGAGTTTTCATCTCTCCCCATGGTGTGTGCGTTATCTCCAAAAGTTTTTAGTTATGTGGAGATACCTGGAGAATGATATCCCCATATTTTTTATTGCATGGAGTGATTAACATTTAAGTTTTTCTCTTTTAAACACATGGAGTAGTGATTTAGTATGATGTCATATTTTTCTCTCATTATGCGTGGAGTAATGATTTTTTTATTGTGCGGAAATAAACCTTAATTGAGTTCCACATTGGAAGTGTATTGTATGATACTGATTTGTACCTTGAAAATTGGTGCCATTCCTTTGTTCTATTTAGTGGCTTGAGAATATTGGTCAAAATATGCACATACATTAGTACTTAGTAAAACTAGAGGCTATTTGTTTCCTCTCTTAGCTGATGACTAATGAGGCTATTTGTTTCTTGGATCATCGAATGACATGATTGCAAATATTGTTGTGAAGTACATCCTTGAAACACATATAATTTTTTATGTAGAGATTTTATTGTAAAGAGATCATTGTAGAGATTGCTTTTAGCTAGTGAAGCTGTACTTTTCAAAGAAAGAAAAAATTGTATTGAAAAAGGTGGCAGAGACTTAGAAATACACAGTTTCCTCTCAAAACTAAGTTTATTTGCAAGTAAAAATTGCAGAAGATGCATTATTTTTCATCTACAGTTGGACCATTAAAGACCCTTTTCCTTTCTCAGAACCATTCGAATAAAGAGAGCAATAGAAGAGGACAAGGAAGATGAAAGTTCAAAGGAAGGGGGCAGAAACAAATCAAACAAAAGACCATATTTCAAGTGTAAGCATCATGGGAGAAATGGACATGAAGCAAGTCATTTTTGGTTCCCTTGTGACTCCATCAAGAAAGACATCACCAAAAGAAAGAAGAAAAGGCATGGTAAAGCTCTTGTTTTTTGCCATTGTATTGTTGCACATTGTAATCTTGGAATAAATGAAATCATATCCTTTTCATCTTATAAATATTGTTGGCTACTTGATACTGGTGTAGCATCCCACTTTTCATTTAGAAAAAATTGTTTTGAATAATTGAATGACAATGTAGATGCCATAATGTATTTTGTAGACAAAACTATCCTCAAACCAAAAGTAATTAGTTCCATCAGGCTCAAATTTCATGGATTCCCTTATTACTTGTTGCAGAATGTTCTCTATCTTTCCAGAGTTGTAGAGAAGTATGCTATCCTTGGTGTAGGTTTGAAAATAAGGCCATTCATCCACATGTTTGATGGAACCATAAAGATAAGGAATTCCTCTGACAACCAGGTCATCATGACCAAACATGAAGATGGAAAGTTATTGAATCTGAAAGGCTCATCTACAATAGTTCATAACTTTTCCTACCTCTCTCAACATGGAGAAGGTAATATGTGATCCAATTTGTTATGGAATGCTAAATATGGTCATTTAAATTATAGCAGTCTTCTTTTTTGAGAAATAATGGTGTCTTTGGTTTTCCCACCATTCCTAAGAAGATGAACAAATATGATGCATTCCTACTAGGCAAACATAGGAAGCAACCATTTCAAAGGTCAAAATTCAGAGCATGTAGAAATTTAGTGCTAATTCACTATGACTTATGTGGCCCCTTGCATGTTACTTCTATCAATGTTAATTCACATCTCATGACATTGATGAATACACAATAATTTGTTGGGTATACTTGTTAAAGACAAAATCTGAAGCATTTCAAACATTCAAAAATTTTCATGCATGGATAGAAAATCAAGCACAATCTCATATTGGTGCACTTCATGTTGATAATGGAAAATATTTTCTAATGTGTTTGAAGATTATATTCATTAACATGGGGTTGCACATCAAACTTAAATTCCTTAAAACCCTCAACAAAACTGTGTGACATAAATAATGAATAGAATCATACTGGATATGGTACACTCAATGATGTTTTTCGAGGATGTAAAACTTATGTTTTTGGGTGATGGAGTGTTGTGTGCAACATATTTGAGAAATAAAAGTCCATCTCATGCTCTTGAAAAAAATAATTTGCATGAAATGTAGTGTGGACACATGTCATCGATGGTGCACCTTAGGTTTTTTGCTTCCACATGCTATGCCTTGATACCAAAGGAGTAAAGATACAATCTTGGTTCTAGAAGTCGAAAATGCATTTTGTTGGGGTATTCAGAGACTTCCAACGCATATTGTATTTATTATGAGTTAAATAAGAAGATTTTTGTTTCCATAGATGCCATTTTTCTTGGAACTAATAAAAATGACGAGTCTATTGATATACAACTTGATCGTTTGGAGAAATTTGCCCATCTAAAGATATATTGTGAAGTTGATAGTTAAATTCCACATCTTTAAGGAGGGGTCCCTATCTTGGATCAATCTATAGAATTTCTTTTTAAAGTGCCAAAACCCCCTCATCAAGAAAATCACAAAGAAGAAGTTCCTTTGACTTCACCTAAACAAGAGTCTCAACTGGATGAGCTAATTGAAAGAATTGGAAGACTAAATGTTGGTTTATATCTCTCTGCAGACCCAAGTTTAATTTACTGTACCAACAAAACCCCTAGCTCACTGGCCCTTTTGACGACAGACTGCAGAATGGCTTGAAGTCTCACCCGAAGTGATCTTATATGGGTTGGCTGAAAAATCACATTTCCTCAGCCAGGTTCTGAAGCATCCTATGTTCTTTGACTCTACTTAACTAGTGGGATCTCTCTTCGACGCTGTATCTCTCTTCCTAGAAGAATTTGCTATGAGACTGACTCTTATCGCATCGCATCTTCTAGAGCGATGCACCAACTTACTCTTTCGCTCAACTCCTAACCTGCGATATCTCACACCGCAGCTCCTCCAACAGTGTGATATCACCTTTCTACACTGCGATACTTCCTACAGTGAGACTCAGTATACTTAACAACTCTCAAGGTCCAAAGGCTTCCTTTCTGGGTATAGTAGCTCAGCTAACCTTCATTAAGGTGTTAAACAACCTCACTTAAGCTTCTACAGTTTAACACGCTTAACATCAATCACGCTCAACTCACTGAACTAAATATATAGAAGGCATTTAACACTATAACTGTTACTGTCATGAATCAAGCACTGATAAACTCATATACAGAATACTTAACACTTTCAACTCGCATTTAACCTTCTATGTTACTGCAACTGAAAGATAGCATACATACATTCATTAACTAATAAGCAACGTTCATGTAATGAATAACAGATAGCAAATAAGCATAGCACAATCACATGAAATAGTCGCACAACACACGGATTTTACGTGGTTCACTTCTAGGGGGGAAGCTACGTCCACGGGAACTGGTTTATATTATATCTTGAGAGAGTAGCATAGTTCTGCTACAACCTATTATGCAGCTTGAGATCTTCTGGGAAACTCCACACACTCAGCCGAGAGCCCTTCTCTCTTAGATCTCTTCTCTTCCTATATTGCTTTCTTCTTACAATATGCTCTCTCTCTCTCTCTCTCTCTCAATCCCTGCAGATTGTTACATTCATGCTCAAGGAGTCGGCTGCTAGTTACAGTAAGATAACTACAGACTGAACTCAGAACTAGAGCTCAACTCTTTCTCAATGTATAACTCTCTAACTGCCTATCTAAGCATCTAACTTTCTAACCATCTAACTGGCTGATTATCTAACCCTTCATAATAAAAAATACATGCTTAAATAGGTGGCCCGAAGGTCTCACTTTGATACAACACTATGGGCCTATCCCAATAGTAACCCAAAACCCTAACTATGACAGTCGGCCCATTTGTACTTTGAACTTCCGCTTACTGGTCACACTACAACTTTCTGCAGTTTTCCATGATGTCCAGCGCTGATCGTGGGTATGGGAACTGCTTCATTGGTTGCTCCCCTTCTGTCCTTTGTCTTTAATACCTCGGTCCATTGCTCCTTATTCATTCATGATGGTAGTTGATCCCTCCCGTCATCGCTGATACCTTAAATGCAGTGGTTGAGCTCTCCTCTCGGCCGCTTTAGGTACTATTCCCTTTGACTTTCTTGTTCTGATATAGCAGCTTTTCCTATAGCTGTGAGACTTTTCTCCAATATCCCCCTAACACTTACTTGTGGCTCATCCCTGAGCCATTGGCATCTAATTTCTTCGTCTGTAGCTTTTTCTTGGCTTACTGTTAAGTCCTTGGGAATCTCTCCCTGAATCCTGCGACATCTTTGTCCATAGCTTCGACACAGTCTTGTGCCGCTTCTAACATAACTTGAGTAATCAAGGGGTCTTCTACGCTATCAATTTCACTTTTTCTTGTAGTGAGCTCCTTTACCTTCTGCTCAACTGCATCGACCAGCTCTATGATTTGTTCCTGATATGGTTGAAGCATTTTATTGAATTCTATGTCTTTTTCTCACAACGGCTGCGCTTCCTGCTAGAAACGGTTCATCTCTGTCATCTTCTTCATCTTTGAAAGAGCTCCTAAGCTCTTGACTTCTTCCTTCATTGCTGCTACTGTATTTTCTATGTTCTGGATGCTCTGCTGCAAATCCAGTCTATCTGGGAGCTCTTCTAGCTCCGACCATGCCTTCATCGCATCAGCTAGCAATGACTCTGCATCATCTATGTGACACTTCATCTGTGTTGAAGTGAGTCTAAAGGCCTGTTCCCTTGATTCCTTATCTGCCTCAGGCGTTCCTGGTGCTCGAGCCTCAAGCTCAGCAATCTGCACCTTGTGGTCTTCCTCCATTTTGACCATTGTCTCTTCCAGAGCCTTTGCTCTATCTGAAATTTTTCTTACTTTCTGCGTTAGAGGCAAGGTGAATTCTATGTTACACTGGGGTAACTCCAATGTGATGTTCTACAGGACCTAACTTAGATCCTATTCTCTTTCTTCATATTCTCTTAACTCCTCTACCTTTGTCTGAAAGCCTGCGGTGAGCTCTACATTCTATTGCCTCAGCTGTGTGTTCTATTTATAAGTCGCAAGCTCTCTATCCCTGAGATCTGCGGCTATCTACTGCTGGATCATCTATAGTTGATCAATAGAGAACTATGCCAGATTAACCTTGATAGGTTGTCTAACCTGTATCTATACATCAATCATCGAAGTAGGGAATCGGATGCTCCCTGACAGTATCAGAACTGTATTCATGCGATCCTCTGCAAAGACTTCCTTGCGGGAAATAGATGGTGTTGAGATTTCTCCTACTATCGCCTTGACTGGCTAAGTCTACATCATGGCAGTATTCTTAGTTAGTGCTTTCAATTCCAGAAGCTACTTATCTATCGTGCTCTGCAGCTTGTCTTGCGATGTCTGCATCGCCTGAAATGAGTCTCGCATCTCCTCTTTCAATCTCGATGTGATTTGATCATAGTCATCCTCTTTTAGTGTGGTCTCTGTAGTTGGATTTGAGGATTTGATATTTTTCCTTTTCTATTCTGCTAGTGGCACTTCTACTGCATCTTTTCTCTTGCAACCCACCTTATCCTTTCCTTTGTCTAATGGATCTAACGGTGCAGTTTCTGTTGGTATAGTTCCTGCTATGGCATCTTCTAATGCCTTCTTCCACTCTTCATCAAAATCTTTGATGACATGTTCAACGTCCTGCGCTATCATCCTAAATGAACCAATAGCCCAGTTATCCATTCTAAACCCTTTCGGCCTTAGATAGATTGTATGCTTGTCCACAATGAAATCAAGCCAATTATTATACATGTCAACAACCTCTGTGTTGATCCGCGATGTCTCCTGGATGACTCACTGTAAGATCTTATAGTATTCATAGAATACTATCATATTGATCTTTTTCTTGTTTGGACTGTTGCTTTCCCATAAGTTTGCATAGCGCGCACCTCTGCACTCTCCGCCTCGTAGTTGTAGGAACTGGGTATGGGGCAGCTCTCTCCACCCGACGAATGCACATAATATAAGCAGCCACGAGAAATGGAAGGGGTGGTTTGGCTCATCCTGTACTGTCAAACAATCTTGAAGAAAAATATTTAATAAAAACAAACACCAATTTAATTGTGCACCTTCTGCGACCTGCATAGCAAGGTGAATTACTGATCCTGTGACTTCTTTCAGGCGTACTTTGGTTAACAGTCTGCCTGCAAGTAGACTGGCTGTAAATTTGAGTGTATCATCTATTAGGGATATGAGATCATAAGCCCGACCTCCTCTCTGTAGCTTGTATTTGTTAACGAGAAGTGCTGGTAGCTTAGTATCCTTTCTTTTCCCTGATATATGTGTCTAAGGGTCCTTACCGATCTTGGATAGCCCAGTGATGTGGTGTATCAAATTGACATTCAGATCAATCCTGTTACCCAGCCAGAGGTAACCTCCATGTACACAGGAAAGTAGCACACGCACCACGGCATTAACCTTTGCACCTCGTCCAAAATGTGGTATTCTCAACAGATTGAGCAAGCCTGACTGCTCAAGAATCTGGACATGCTCCATAGGAACAAACTCATCTACATTGGTCCTCAGGTTCCTCTGAACTATAAGATACTGATCCAGCTGAAACTGAGGATATGTCTTACTGTCTCCAAGGTTATAGTATACAAATTTGACAACATGGACATATCCTAACAGTTCTCCATCTTTCGGTACACAGGAATCAATCGGCAATAACGAAATAGGAAACTTGGCACCCTTAGGAATGGTTACCTCTGGTGCATCCTCAACTCGTGGCACAATGTATACTGTTGCCATATGAACTTCTTCTTTGTGCTCTGGGCTAGATTCTTCTACTATCTGAGCTTAACTCCTCATCCTTGGCGTCTGTCTGACCTATGGTGCTCCTAATTTCACAACCCTGGGCGGCGTCGTCATAACAGACTCGAGGCCACCACACTGGAATCATTGCATAATGTCTTCTAAAGGTTGCTTCTCGGTCATAAACCAAGAAGTGCAATACTCTGGACTGGCAATGGCTGCGAAAATGGGGAAACTAGCATTCTGTAACTGGAGTATCTCTACACAGGAAAAATTCTACAAATTGCTCTATAACTCTCATAAATTGCAAAAGTAACCCTTCTGTCTGAATGATCTGTGTATTTATAATGAAGGTGGTAATCTCTGAAGCAATGGTCGCTTAAGCTAGACCCATTGGCAGCATTTATTGCATGGACAAGACTAACACCCAACGCCCCGATCCTCATTAAGTGCTAAAAATCCGATCAAATCTCCCTTGATAATTATGTACAGGCGCCGGTCTCGACCAAGATTTACCAAATCTAGGACAATCCTTGTACTTTTTCCAAATCTAGGGCAACGTATACCTATCATATCTATATTAATTGCTTGTCATAGGGCGAAGTGACTAGCCCGCTGTCCCTTTTCAAATTTGTCTTCATGGCATGGGGAAGATCACCTTGCTGCGATGTCACACCACATCGTCCTAGACCAAAAGGTTGGCGTGAACTCCACAACGTTCAAAAACTCCACAAGCATCCTGTGACTTGCGCAACATAAACTTTCCTGCTGTGATTCCTTCTACTTAGAACCCCCCCCCCTTTTTTTTTTAAGGTGTAGACTACTTATGGGTGCGATGCCTCCTTTCAACTACACTGGACATCTACACAACTAGTTCTCTGAGCTAGGGATGGGAGGTGGAGTGGCTATCATTATAAAGCTTAATCCTACTGCCATTAATCAAAGTAGGAACAAGCTCCCTATTCAATTTACTGAGCTGAATAGCACCTCCGTCTGTGACTTGCTGAATCTGATATGGCCCCAACCAATGTGTCTTGAATTTCCCTAGAAACTTAACAAAATTGCAGTCGTAAAGGAGCACTAAGTCTCCTATCTGAAAAATCTTTCTCTTGATGTGCCTGTCATGCCAAGCTTTTTCTCATGCCTTCTGCACTTTTTGATGAAATCCTGCAATGAATCTGTCTTCTTCTAAGGAAAGCAGCTGCGCTAATCTTTCATTCATTGTATCTATATTAGTCATCTCAATAATTTGAGCAATTCTTAAACTGGTAATAATATATTCCATAGGCATAATAGCCTCCTGTCCATACACCAAGCTGAAAGGTGTGTGTCCTGTAAGTTTCTTGCATGTAGTCCTATAAGCCCATAATATAGCATTAACCCTGAGGTCCCAATCATCTCTTTGGCTGTTACAGATCTTAGTAAGAACATTTTCTAGAATCTTGTTAAAATCCTCCACCATACCATTAGCTTGTGGGTGGTAGGGAGTGCTCTTATGATGTTGTATCTGAAATTCCTTTGTCAAGGCCTAAATAGTGTGATTCAGAAAGTGTGTGCCTTGATCACTCATCAAAATTACTGGACATCTAAATCTACTCATGATGTTTTCAAAAATGAACTGTACAACTGTAGCAGCATCACAATTCCTTACTGCTTTGGCCTCTGCCCACCTGGTGAGGTATTTTGTTCCTGTGATAATGTATCTCACACTAGTTAATTTTCCTGGTGGGTTGATAGGACCCACAAAATCTATAGCCCGCTTGTCAAATGCCCGCAGCGTAATCTGTGGTCACAGTGGCATTTCATCTCTCCACCAAGGTTTTCCTACCCTGTGGCAGATATCACAGCATCTGCAAAACTCCTTAGTGTCTTTGTGCAAAGTAGGCCACCATAATCCTGCAGCTAGAATTTTCTGAGCAGTCGGCTTTCTTGCGAAATGTCCTCCTGCGGTACCTGAATGTGCTTCTCTAATAATGGCCTCTTTCTCGTGCAGCATAACGCATCTACGCAGGACTTCATATGAACCTAACTTATATAAATGTCCTGCGATAAAAGTGAAATCTACTGCTTTAACAACTAACAGTTTCTTTTACTGCTTAGTAAACTCAACTGGTGCCCACCCTGTAGTGAGAAAGTGAATAATATCTGCGTAATAATCATCTACGATCTGGATAGAAAAGAATTGCGCATCTGGAAAATTATCTTCTAAATTAATTGGTTCTTCTCCTGAGTCTATTCGCAACAGATGGTCAGGTCCGGCATTCAATCTTCCTGGTTTTACAATAATTTCAAAATCATACTCCTGAAATAGGAGTAACCATCTGTAGATCCTTCCTCCTAACACTGGCTTATTGACCAAATACTTTAAAGCAGAATGGTCAGTGAAGATCTTGAATGAGGCACCCAACAAATAGTGCCTGAACTTTTTTAGAGCATACACCATAGCTAAGCCTTCTCTTTCTGTAGTGGTGTAGTTCTTTTCTGCGGTAGATCACTTTCTGCTTGAGTACGCGATAGGGTGATTGATACCCCCTTCTCCTGGCTATGTTAAGACAATCCCTAGTGCGATGCCAGATGCATCCACATGTACATGAAATGGCTTGTTCCAATCTAGAAATAGTAAGATGGGTGCTGTAACCATATTCTCTTTAAGAGTGTCTAGACTTTGCTGGCATTCCTCATTCCATAGGAATTTCACTTCTTTCTTTAACATCTTTTCCATAGGTGTTGTGATCTTTGCATAGCCTTTGATGAATTTTCTATAATACCCTATATGACCAAGCACTGTCATTAATTGCTTGACTGAGTTGGGTGCTGGGATATTTACAATGATGGCAATTTTTGCGGAATCTACCATCAAGCCTTGTCTACAAACAATATGACCCAACAAAATACCAAATGGTGCATAGAATATACATTTCTTCAAGTTAAGAGAAATATGATATTGCCTACATTTCTCTAACATGAGCCTTAAATATCCTATATGCTTTTTGATTAATCCAAATACAGTCCAATCATCAAAATAGACTTCTAAGAATTTATGGATGTATTCCTTAAAGACAGCAACTACTACTCTAGAAAAGATAGCTGGTGCATTTTTAAGACCAAAGGGCATTACTGTATACTGGAATGAGCCCCATTCTATCGCAAAGGTGGTCTTATCTCGATCCTCTGGATGGATTCTTATCTGGTGATAGCCTGAAAAGAAATCAATAAATGAATAGATCTCCTGTCCTCCTACATTGTCTAAAAATTCATCGGTAAAAGGTGTCAAAAATGGGTCATGAAGCGATGCATCGTTGAGTTTGTGCAAATCGACACAAATCCTGATTTCTCCTTTAGTTTTTTTTTCCTGCATGACCATGGGACTAACCCATTTGCTCTCTTCTACTGGCTCAATGATGCCTGCTGCTAGCATCTTATCAATCTTATCTTTAACTTTTTCTTTATAATGAGGATTTAATCTGTATGGACACTACTTAACTGGCCTAGCATCCTCTTTCAAAGGTATCCTCATGAATCCCAAATCTCCTACTATTCCCTTCATTTCTATAAACTTAGTGGGAAATAAGTCTTGATAGTCATGTAACAAATTTGCGATGTGTCCTACCATTTCATCATCCGAATAGTCTCCAATAGAGGCAAACTTTGGTTCTGTTTCTGTGCCAATATTAATCTTTTTAATCTTAATAGGCTCTGTGACAACTGAAATCTCTAGCTTTGGTCCCTCAACTTCGCGAGTCCCTTCTAACTCTGGAATGTTGATACTATGAGGATTCTCATCCTCATCGCCTGGCTCTTCTGCGAAGTTGTAACACTCTAGCGCATGTTCTAACTGGATGGCCCAATCAGGATGAGTATACACTGATAGGGTACAATCATCAAATATCTCAGTCTTTATAACCTCTAAGGCCTGATCAATGCTTGGGTACTCAGATTCAAAAGTGAAAGTGAGTAGAAAGCTGTCTATCATAACTGGCCATGTAATCATTCCTCTGCGCAACTCTGTCTCAGTGTACCAATACCTTGGGACTGTTTCTAAAGTGTGAATGAATAGGTGAACCCATTCATCCTCTGGAATGTCTGACCAATTCTGCTCACAAATCTTAATATGTGACCTGGGGTCACTTTCTCCTGTATATTTCTGCTGGAAATGCTTGTTGTCATTAGAGAATTTGATCGCCATCAATCTCTTAAAATCATCCCATGGTGTGATATTTTCTTTATGTGCATGCCACCATCTTGCAGGTGTGGCTCTTATTGCAAGGTCTATAGATGCCATCCTCTGCTCATGAGGAATTTCCTGCTCATACTGCTGTAAAAAGTCTTCGACATCTGCTAAGCCATCAAATGATGGAATATCCTTAATCTCTATTCCAATCCATCATAGTGACTTGGTCATAAATGCACATCTGTGAGCTGAGACTTTGTAAAGTCTATTCTACCAATTTTCTAAACCAACCTCCGAATCCGATGCGCATGAGCTGTCGCATTGCCAACTAATGTTTTTTTCCACGGTAGGATTGATATAATCACTCTGGTTAGCAGTCATCTGATAGAAGCTCTCCATGTTACGCACCTCTTCCTCTGCTCTAATAGGTTCAATGTATCGAGGACCCTGAAAAGGATCCAACGGTGCGATGACTCGAATCTGTTTATCCTCAAAGGTCATTTGTCTTTTCTTCAAATCAATAACAGCCATGTTATCAATTTCCCAATCAATACCTAATAAAGCTGGATACAGTTTGCTATCACCAATAATTTCTATGACTTCAAAATCTGCAAAGCTGTGAACTCCATCAATATCAACTGGTACTTGTGGTAATCGACCCAGTGGCGATACCCTCTACTAATTGGCTAGTCGCAGATGGATAGGGGATCTGGCTAACTTAGGGCTACCCATCTATTCCCATGTCTGCTTAGTCAGAACATTTACCTCTGATCCTAAATCTAGGATTACCTCATCCATTTCAAACTCTCCAATTTGTGCTATGAGTCTCATTTCTTTTCCTGTTCTTGTATGGCCCATAATATTATGAACAACACACTGCATACTGCTCATGGAAGAAGTCTGTTGATACTTATCTATGATGCGTTGAAGCTCTCCTATGGATTTCTCATTTCTTACAAGTTTCAAGCAGCTCCGCAGGAAGGATTGTACACTTCTTGTCAACTCATCCTCTTCGCACCTTCCAGATGTGGTAGCCTGCGATGTCTGCACAGGACTAAAACCACAAGGTTTTTCCTACTATACACCCCCACTAGGAAATATCTACGATCCTGCTGGTGTAGGGTTAGTAAAGAAAGTTTTAGCTTGCTGAAATGTTTCCTTGTTCTTCTGCAGGTCAAGCGGTGTAGACTTATCAGTTGCTTTACACACCCACTTTGGATTTGTATTCTTTTCGGCATCCTGCGATGTCTTACTAGTAGAAGCACCACTATGAATCACAATATTGACTCTTGGTTCTAGTTCTTTTTTCTTAGCAGCAATAAGCTGAATATTCTGGTTTACTGCTAGCTTAGGATCCTTAATCTTGGCTATCAAGATAGGACATTCTTCTATAGTATGATCATAGGACTTGCAATACTTACATGTTGTAGTAGGGTTCTGAAAATCTCTAGCATAATGTCCTACGGCTCCACAGTTGTAACAAACAATCGGTCCACGGCCGCGGCCAAAGCCTCCACCATGGCCTCTTCCTCTGAATCCTCCACCATGGCCATCATGAGCCGGTTCATGCTGCGGTCCTGCTACTGGTCCTGATGTCTCTGGCTGGACTCTGTAGAAGTCATCTCTTCTCTCTATCATGAGATCATAAGCTCTGCAATTATTTTCATCCTGTCCTACTGACTTACAGAAGTTAAAGTATAAATTCTTAGGAGTTTGTACATACTTCTGAAGTAAAGGGCATTCCTGTGGTCTATGTCCTCTTGTTCTACAGTTCTCACACCATGGCCCTTGATTCTGTACTAAGGGGTTAGGAGTCCCACTTGCTAGATACTCAACAAATACTAGATAGTTATCTTTAGTATGGCCATGTCCTTTACACATTGTACACCATAATTCTTTTTCAACCTCTTTTCCTTTCTTAATCTCATGTAGCTGTAAAGTGAGATTGGTTAACTGATTCTGTAAGTTTTTCATACATGTACTAGTCTCAGCTAGAGGTGAAGCCTCTAGTTTCATTGCCATCTCTAATGCTTCATCCTACGTATGGAGTTTATGTTGCATTAGTGGAAGTCTGATATGAGGGAGCAGTGCTGCGATGAACCATTCCTTATGCTGCTCTGGTGCAAACTCAAAGCTAACTTGGTCTATAAGGGCTTTAAATTTTTGATAGAAATCCCATACTAACTCTGTGGGTAATTGTTTGATGTCTTTAACTTCTGTGATACATTGTGACTCAGACTTGGGTTTCTTAAATTCCTTAATCATTGCGGTTCTGACCTCTATGAGTGTTCTAATCTGCGTTGATGTATACTTCATATACCATGTTAAAGCTCATTCTCTAAGTGTAGTATCCAACTGGACAAGCTTAGTATTTTCATCCTGGATCTATTTAATGGTCCATACAGCTTCACATAGGAACCAATGCTGTTCTGGGTCTTCTACCCCTGTACCCCTGAAGGTAGGTAATTTCATGTCATCCCCCATTCTGTTTCTACGTGATGGATTCTAGTTTGCTGTATTACTACCACTTGGCGGCGTAAATGTAGTATGTACTGTGTGTGAACTACTAGAAGGAGTTCCTGCAGGATTATTCTGAGTCTCGGTTTGTTTCTGTGGGGTATAAGGGTGGTAAGGGATACCCCCTACTGTTCTTTCTCTATTACTTTGACTCTGTTCTCTAGTATTGTCTGAACTATCTTCAAAGAAAGAATATTTGAAATCTACTTTATATCTTTTACCGCTACGTGTACATCCAATTTCTTCAGAATCACTCTCAAACTCTTGTGACATTACACTTACTTAACTTATTCATTTGAGAATATATCCAGTACTCCTTTTTCGTAGAATAACATCTTAAGGAATAGATTTAAAGAGTTCAAGTACTTACCGCGATATCCTTTGAAGAAGTACCTTTCTGCTTCGTTGAAACTCTTTCTTTGATCAACTGCAAACTCTGTAATGAATCCTTCCAGCAAACTCGCAAGCCAAAAGTCTACTTCCCACGAAATGGGATTATTTACGCTCTTCATGGTGTGAATCAGCTCCGGTGTCCAGACAATGTTCCTTTTCTTCTTGAATATATGCTTATCAGTCAACTTTGACAACCAATCGTACAACTCATTTGCATAGGTCACAAAAAATATCGCATGCAGGTCTGTGAAGATATGTTTCTGTAACCATTCCTCTGTACTAAACCTAGGACTCTTGTTTTATTGCGTAGCAAATTCTCTTTCCTTAGACTCAACCCAGTGGTTAAGTTCTTCTTTAGTAGGGTGCCAACAGAACATCAGCTCTTCAATTTGTTCAAAACCTGCAACGGAACCATTTGTTGGTTTATATCTCTCTGCAAACTCGGGTTTACTTTACTGTACCAACAAAACCCCTAGCTCACTGGCCCTTTTGGCAACAGACCGCAGAACGGCCTGAAGTCTCACCCAAAGTGATCTTATATGGGTTGGCTGAAGAATCACGTTTCCTCAGTCAGGTTCTGAAGCATCCTATGTTCTCTAACTCTACTTAACCAATGGGATCTCTCTTCGACGCTGTATCTCTCTTCCTAGCAAACTATGCTATGAGACTGACTCTTATCGCATCGCAACTTCTAGAGCGATGCGCCAACTTACTCTTCCGCTCAACTCCTAACCTGCGATATCTCACACCACAACTCCTCCAACAGTGCGATATCACCTTTCTACACTGCGATACTTCCAACAGTGAGACTCAGTATACTTATCAACTCTCAAGGTCCAAAGGCTTCCTTTCTGGGTATAGTAGCTCAGCTAACCTTCATTAAGGTGTTAAACAACCTCACTTAAGCTTCTACAGTTTAACACGCTTAACATCAATCACGATCAACTCACTGAACTAAATATACAGAAGTCATTTAACACTGTAACTGTTACTGTCATGAATCAAGCACTGATAAACTCATATACAGAATACTTAACACATTCAACTCGCATTTAACCTTCTATGTTACTGCAACTAAAATATAACATACATACATTCATTAACTGATAAGCAATGTTCATGTAATGAATAACAGATAGCAAATAAGCATAGCACAATCACATGAAACAATTGCACAACACACGGATTTTACATGGTTCACTTCCAGGGAGGAAGCTACGTCCACGAGAACTGGTTTATATTATATCTTGAGAGAGTAACACAGTTCTGCTGAAACCTATTATGCAGCTTAATATCTTCTGGGAAACTCCACGCACTCAGCTGGGAGCCCTTCTCTCTTAGATCTCTTCTCTTCCTATATTGCTTTCTTCTTACAATATGCTCTCTCTCTCTCTCTCAATCCCTGTGGATTGTTACATTCATGCTCAAGGAGTCGGCTGCTGGTTACAGTAAGATAACTATATACTGAACTCAGAACCAGAGCTCGACTCTTTCTTAATGTCTAACTCTCTAACTTCCTATCTAATCATCTAACTTTCTAACCATCTAACTGGCTGATTATCTCATTATCTAACTAGCTGATTATCTCATTATCTAACTCACTGATTATCTAACCCTTCATAATACAAAATACATGCTTAAATAGGTGGCCCGAATGTCTCACCGTGATACAACACTGTGGGCCTATCCCAACAGTAACCCAAAACCCTAACTGTGACAGTCGGTCCATTTGTACTTTGAACTACCGCTTACTGGTCACACTACAGCTTTCTGCAGTCTTCCACGATGTTCGGCACTGATCGTGGGTATGGGTGTCACTTCCTCAGTCGCTCCCCTTCTGTCCTTTGTCTTTAATACCTCGGTTGCTCCTTCTTCATTCATGAGGGTAGATGAGCCCTCCTGTCGTCGCCGCTACCTTAAATGCAGTGGTTGAGCTCTCCTCTCAGCCACTTCAGGTACTATTCCCTTTGACTTTCTTGTTCCAATATAGCAGCTTTTCCTATAGCTGTGGGACCCTGCTCCAACACTAAATATTAGAGAAAATGAAGTACCACTAGCTGATCATCTTGGGCCATCATAGAAAGTTCTTGAATGGGCCACAAAGACACTTAAATGTGTCCATCCAGATGAATTTTGAAATACGAGAACACAAAGTTCAACCAAACAAGAAGACAGAGGAGATGTAGATAACTCAGGTGATGACATGGATGTCTCATTTAACTGTGAATTGAATTTATCTGCTAAATTTGAACCAACTTCCTTTAAAGAAGATACTAATCATGATGAGTGGAAATAAGCCATGCACAATGAGTATGATGCGCTCATGAATAATGGAACCTGGAAGCTAGTTGATCCTTCAGTTGGAACTAAACCAATTGGCTGCAAGTGGGTATATAAGAACAAATATAGATCAACTATCTCAATTGAAAAGAACAAAGTGAGGATTTTGGTGAAATTCTATGCACAGAGGGAGGGAATTGATAATGAATAGATGTTATCCCCCACAACAAAATGGGATACCATCCGCACCTTATTGTATTTTTCTGCACAAAATGGGTGGAAAGTCCACTAAATGGATGCAAAAACAACTTTCTTGAATGGACATTGAAAGAAATTGTCTTCATTTGTCATCCAGAAGGATTTGTTGTGAAATGGAAATAATACAAGGTATGTAATCTCATGAATTCATTGTACAACCTGAAATAAGAACCTTGCACATGGTATGAAAGTCTAACCAAGCATCTTTTGAAGTTAAATTTCAAACACTATAATCTTGATGATGCAAATTGTTTGTAAAGAAAGTTGGAAGATCTATTGTGTTTCTTATGGTGTATGTATATGACATGGAGAAATGAAAGTTATATTTCATCCATAAAGAAAGTTTTGAAGAATGGATTTGAAATGAAATATATGGGACACCTTCATTACATCTTGCGAATTGAAGTGACTCAACATCCTAAGTACATATTCATCTCCTAGAACTATGTTGGAGAATTTTTTAATATATTTTTAATGACAGAATGCAACCCTCTCTCAAATCCAATGGAACAAAATATGGAGCTACATTAATTGAAGGAAAAGAATTCAAGGATATGAGAAAGTATTGACAGCTTGTGGGAATCCTTATCTACCTTACAAACACCATACCAGGAATTTCATATGCTACTGGAATCCTTTCAAGGTTCTTTCCCTAACCTTGTGAAGGATATTGGTGTACTGGTAAAAGAGTTCTAATATACTTGAAGGGGAGTCAAGGCTTTGAAATTGAGTAATATAAGGTGGATGAATTCAAGATTATAGGGTACTCTGATTCAGAATTCAATGGTGACAAAGAGATAAGCGTGTATAATTCTAGATCACACAATGAGTCTTCGATCATCAACTGTCTCCTAGAGATCACATAAAAAAATAGTTCCAACATATTCAACAATAGAGGCAAAGTACGTGGTTGTTGTTGAGGAAACAAAAGGGATAGTGTGGCTCTAGAAGATAATTGAGATTTGTAGGATAAATAAGAGAAATCCACACCCTTATTGATAGACAACACTTCTACAATCAAGTTGGCCAAGAATCCCAGATTCCATGATTGAACCAAGCACATCAACACAGAGTACCATTTAATTTGACATCATGTAGAGGTCGTGAAAATACATATACGACATTGTTCCATGAATGAGCAAATTGTAGACATATTCACCAAAGCACTTGGATGAGAAGAATTTCAAAATATTAGAACCATGCTCAAACTTACAAACACATCTTCGAATTAAGGGGGGGAATGTAAATGATGTAAATAATAATTTAATAAGAAGTTGGATCCCAATATACTTTAATGGATCTCTTGAGAGTGGAAGACAAAGAGACACCTCCACTTGTATAAAACAATTATTCAACTTCAATGAAAATATGAATTTAGGAGTTATCTCTGACATCGACGATAAAAGGAATAAACATATCCCCCACAAAAAATATTTTTTTCTATTGGATCATCACCAACCAACTTGACCCCAACCTAAATGATTGAACTATAGATTCCACAAACCTTCCAACTTTAACATTTTGATTTGGTTTCACCTCAATATGTTCCTTCCTCCCCAGTCCAAACACAATCCTTTTTTTTCTTCCAATTGTTCTTCACAAAAGGATTATTACAATATTTAATAATATGACATATGACAACCGGATCATCTAAATAGAAATTTCAAATAGTCTAGTGGTTGAGTATGAGTCTGACCATCATTCACCAAATAAATTGACTCATAAAGACCTCCACAAAGATACAGTTACACCAAAATCCAAGCGACTATTATAGCAGATTTCACCACTCTAGGTGAATCACACTTTGTATGGCCTTCCCCTGTCCCGCTACAGACTCTTTAGACCCCATGGACTATTTTTTATCCTTTGATGTTTCCTTTATCATCCCTAAAACTATATGAAAAATTATATACGTGTTTTTTTACTCGATAACCGTGTACATACGCGGGTTTGACCCCTATAACCACGTACATCGGGATGTGTGCATAATCCAAATCCTTTTGGAGTTTTCCTTGACATGGATCCGACTCATTCGACTCCTGGCCTTCCATATGCCTTGAGATCGCTCGGATTCGACCCTTCATTATCCCTTGTGAAGCTATATAAGGAACCCCTTGGTACATTGAAGGCATATAGAGAGATTGAGAGAAAAGAAACTATAGTCTGTTGTTGACGGAATTTGTACTTGAGTCTGCATCCCTTTGTCCCTTGGAGAACTATTGTGTTCTTCCCAAGATTTCCTTTTGCTAGTGAGCTTGCTATCGTGAGATGGAGGATTGAGGTGGTGGAGGCCCAAGTGGGGGATTCAGTTTCTCCGGTTCGTAGACGTGCTGTCAGAGGTTGTATCTATCTTGTAATCTTTGATTTATATTAATAAGAACTATCTTTTCCTGTCCAATGATGTGTATTTGATTAGATATTGTATCAATTGGAATGTGTCAAATGCTTTTACATTATGGATTATATATGCTAGAATAGATATAACACCATGATATATAGTATGCTTGTATTGTTTACTTGTTGTTGAGGAAGTATTGTATCAATTCAAGCTGAAGATTGGAAAGCTCAACGGGGATCTACTTCAACCGTCCGGAATAAGGTACAAGGTCTGATCTTTTAGTGTTAGACATTTTATTTCTATTACATATTGGGAAAGATTGATTTCTGGAGTCAAAGTTGTCTGTTGTGGTACCCCAAGCCATAGGAATTTCTCTCCGTAATAGAATTGGCGACTCCGCTGGGGAGTTCCTAGTCATTTTTCCTTTGGGGGTTTTTATCAATACAATGGGCTTGATATTATTGACTTGCTCTTTGTTTCTCCTTGTTTTTGGGTGGCATTTTATAGTATGTTCATCCATTGATACTCCCCTTTATTTGTTTGACCCTTGGCCTGCTTTTTACCACTACCTTCTCTGTATACGCAGGTTTTTGGCCAAAAGTCGTGTACATATGCCTATATACGTAGGTTTTTAGCCAAAAGTCACGTATATCTGCCGATTCACACAGTTTTTTGGACAAAAGTTGCATACATCTACCCATCCACGCGGATTTTTGGCTAAAAGTCGCGTATATACGCAGTTGTTCTTTAACAGTAGCGTACATCCTCCCTTTTGGTGAGTTTAATGTTAGGGGAAGTTGCTGGGTGGGTTGTGAGTGTGGTTGGGTCTTCCTTGAGTTTGATGTTGTCTATTGGATGCTTCTTTTGTGACCAGAGACCGCTTTTTCATTGATTTTTCTTTGAAAGTAGTTTTAGTCATTTTTTCTTTTTGTTTTGCCATTAGTGCATTACTCTTTTTGTCTTGGTGTCTTGCTGGGCTTGTCTTTTATACTTGCTACAGAGACTGAGAGTTTTAGATGACTTTTATTGCATTTTTCATTGTTTTATATTGAAAAATACAAAGTAGTTGCACTCTTAGTTGCATCTTAGATATGGATCTGAGGAGTTACTTGCATTGGATTGCTTGGATGAGAGTTGTGTTTAGGCTTTCATATAGGAAGGGTTGCATTGGAATTTGGAAAGGAATATATATTTATGCATCTCATCTAGTGGCATACCCTATTTTTCATTTGACAAAGATTGCACTTAGCATTGTTTGTTATGGTGTGCACTTTTATTTCACTGCTGAGTCTTCATATCACTAGTTGCACGGCCATTTCCCTTTGAGTAATTACAGCCAATTAAAATCAACTCTAATTACAATGAATTACACTCTTTTCTTTTCTAGGGTGCACCAACAAGCTTAGGTTTTAAGATCTTGGAATAGTTCATTGTAAGTCAATTCTCCAATATCACTAAACAACAACATCTAGGTGTCTGTCCAGGGAGTGTGTGAAATCATTGATATAACCATCGTTCTCAGGATCCTCCTCTCAAATGGGAGTTAAGCACGAGGCAATGTGAGCGGTTATTGATTGGGATGACCCCTAGTCATAACTGAGTAGCACCGGAGATATTTCCAGGATTGTATTCGTATCTGGGGGCTTTTTCGAGAGTTTCGGGCTTTGCTACCCTGCCCATACGATCAATCTTGCCTGCGACTGTTTGCCTGAGCTTTGATTATATTGAGGTGACCTTAGTGACCTTACCTAGGATATCGAGGGGGTACTTGTAGAGGTTATTTTGCATGTGTCCTGACCAGGTTGGGGTCGGACAGCACAGTCGCTTTACGCGTTGAAGCTGAGGGCTACAATAATTGGTTACGTACCTCCACTTGTAGTGTATGGGAGTTTTGGGCCTCTCCTAGGAGAGACATACCTGCTGCATTCGGAAGCTCACATATCCTCCCCTTGGTTTGCTTGTATTTTGGCTGTAGATTTTCTTAGGAGTGTGCTCTTTGTGCTTTAGTTGGCCTTTGGGATCGCGGTTACTTCATTATATTTATGCTCTCTTGAGTTTGGGTCCTTTTATTTTTCGGCATGCCCGATATACTATCGCCCTTCCTTGGTCCTTGTATGGACCCTGGTGTCAGACTTGGGGGCATCACAGCCCCTTATTGTGCTCATAGATTTGGGAATGGTAATATTCCATCCTCTACTCCATTTGTGGAGGACTTTTATTCCTTTCGCTCGGTCTTTACAATGGTGGTCACCCTCATGGGGGTGGTAGTTGATGCATGAACATTGGGTCTACACCTTACTTTCCTTTTTATGTCCCATCGTTCACTGTATTATTTCCTTTGGGTGCTATTGTCATGATCATTCCTCCCTATATCCTATAGTGTGGATTCTTTATTGACTATTTTGGATTGTTTTGGTCTAATATGGTTGTCATGTAGGATCCAGTTTTTGTACACTCTCTCTGAGGTTTCGACCCATTTGTGCCTATCACAGGTATTATGTATGAACTAGCATATAGGTTAGGATTTCACTACCGTTTTCATTTTTCATGGCCTTATGACCATGTCACCATGACCTTAGGTACGAACCCACTCTATTATGTCATGGAACCTTCTTGCTGCTTTAGAAGTGGCATAATACGAGTGGTAGAGCTTCACCTTACATGGGTACCCTAGTAAGCCCCTTATTTGCATTTGGTGCCCATGCCAACATTTTCTCCTTTAGGGTGTGGGAGTCCATTGTATAGTACTGCCATGACATTTCGCAAGAGCCTCATACTCCTCTTGATCTTATGCTGGCATGTTTCCCTCCGGACTCCCCCTATGTCAAGTTGTGAATGCATTATCATGAGCTTTTCCTGCCTTATTGAGCTTTATGCCAGCTCCCTTAACATTGCGTTTCAGCCATATAGCCTGAGCTTGTCTCATGTCTAGCCATGCAGAGCCATTTTATATATACTTCACAGCTTGATTTCCCTTTTTACCGAGAGGGGATTTTCCCCCGAGTGTCGATATCCTACACATGTATCCTTGCATTGAGCATAGGTATGTTCCACTACTTGGAACTATTTTGTTTGCCCTTATGACACTCGTCTCCTTTTAGTTTGTAACTATAAAGCTAGTTTATTCTTTTTTCAAGCTTTTCAAATAACTGAAAAAGTCCAAAAAAAATCAAAAAACCAAAAATCCGGACAAGGAAAGATGTTATCTTTGGCAGCTGTCGAGTCATGTCGCCTTCGAACAGAGCACTGTATATCACACCCATTGGTTGGGTTATAGTTTGAATTTAGGAGCTGTACTCGTTTATCTGATTTTATCTCCACCGACTGGTTAAGCTTCCAGTCCCTATGGAGCCTCTGTTGATGCCTCCTGTGTCACAAAGATGTCCCAGTTTGTATATCGAGTCTATGCTGCCTTCATTCAGTCACCATACGCTGTTATGCTCTTGTTCAAAGGA
Organism: Pseudotsuga menziesii; assembly: GCA_001517045.1. Taxonomy (NCBI): domain Eukaryota; kingdom Viridiplantae; phylum Streptophyta; class Pinopsida; order Pinales; family Pinaceae; genus Pseudotsuga; species Pseudotsuga menziesii. Next base: position 34,625 of record LPNX010179257.1, on the reverse strand, counting down.
AGTTGAAACCTGTGTCGGCCATTCCTCAGTTATCTTGACTTTGCATGTTAGCCATTTCCGGTACAGTTCCTGGTTCGTGCACCTTATGATTGAGTTCTTCCACATTATACAGCCTTGCTGAGTACCTCGTGTTGGATGATGGGGGATGCCTTAATGCCTTCCTTCTAGCGGATTTCATCCCATTGACTTCAGATCATTTATTCTGGGATTGGAATCTAGAGTCCTTTTCAGTGCCTTGAGACTTGCAGTCATCAGCGGCAGGTTCTCTTGCCATCGACAGTTTCTTGGGAATACATCAATGTGCCCTGATCGATGGATTCTCTCAAGTGTTTGACCTCAACACATCTATTCACACTTGTTAGTTTGCACTCTAGTACCTTGATTCCCATTTTCATTATTGATGGGTAATCTCACGTTTGTTAACGGTATACATCAATGATCGGTAATCAGACGATGGACTACTATGTTCGACCTTGACACCTCTATTCACATAGTAGGACATGCACTCGTAGCGGTTTGTGTAAAAGACTTTCCAGACTGGTGGCATCTCTTATATGCTACCTCCTTGATCGTGCCAGTGTTCATGAGATTTCAGCTCTCGTGACTTCATCCCAGTGTATGTCAGACATTTCCAACCACTATGGAGATCTTGATCTATTATATATCTTCAGTCAGTTTGGAGATTATGGTCCTTTGTATATCTTCATCATGGAGATTCTGATCTATGTATATTGTATGTAGCGATGACCACATATATGATATCATGTATCATGCCTATTCATGGCCATTGTACTCTTATGTATCCGGGACTGCTATATGTACTTGCAGTTATATGTAGAGTTATAGTATTGTACTATGTTGATTGGGTGGCTGGTCTTCCATTTGGGATCCTTCATCACTCCACTTCTGGGATGGACTTATAATGTATTTCGGCCATCGTATGACCCCTCTGACCTCACACATTAGGGGGCATCTATTATAGCAGATTTCACCACTCTAGGTGAATCACACTTTGTATGGCCTTCCCCTGTCCCGCTGCAGACTCTTTAGACCCCATGGACTATTTTTTATCCTTTGATGTTTCCTTGATCATCCCTAAAACTATATGAAAAATGATATACGTGGCTTTTTACCCGATAACCGTGTACATACGTGGGTTTGACCCCTATAACCGCGTACATCGGGATGTGTGCATAATCCAAATCCTTTTGGAGTTTTCCTTGACATGGATCCGATTCATTCGATTCCTGGCCTTCCATATGCCTTGAGATCGCTCAGATTCGACCCTTCATTATCCCTTGTGGAGCTATATAAGGAACCCCTTGGTACATTGAAGGCATATAGAGAGATTGAGAGCAAAGAAACTATAGTCCGTTGTTGACAGAATTTGTACTTGAGTCTGCATCCCTTTGTCCCTTAGAGCACTGTTGTGTTCTTCCCAAGCTTGCCTTTTGCTAGTGAGCTTGCTATTGTGAGATGGAGGATTGAGGTGGTGGAGGGCCAAGTGGGGGATTCAGTTTCTCCGATTCACAGATGTGCCGTCAGAGGTTGTGTCTATCTTATAATCTCTGATTTATATTAATAAGAACTATCTTTTCCTGTCCAATAATGTGTATTTGATTAGATATTGTATCCATTGGAATGTGTCAAATGCTTTTACATTATGGATTATATATGCTAGAACAGATCTAACACCATGATATATAGTATGCTTGTATTGTTTACTTGTTGTTGAGAAAGTATTATATCAATTCAAGATGAAGATTGGAAAGTTCAACGAGGATCTACTTCAACCGTCCGGAATAAGGTACGAGGTCTGATCCTTTAGTGTTAGACATTTTATTTCTATTGCATATTGGGAAAGATTGATTTCTGGAGTCAAAGTTGTCTATTGTGGTATCCCAAGCCATAGGAATTTCTCTCCGTAACAGCGACATAACGAGCATTAAAAGAAGAATAGATTTCATCCACAAGAATAGTCTTTCTAATCATGTCTCCAATAGCCTATATTCCCTACTCTAACCACCATTCCATTGGTAACCCCAACAATTTCACCCAAACAAATGTCTTTTCCACATCCTCCTCCTTAACATCAAATAAAGGATTCCAAGGTTTCATAGTAAGAAACTAACCATCCATGAACCAAAAACCATTAAAAATATTCAAAGCATCAGCCTCCGAGCTAAATTAGAAACTTTATCAAGCACAAGATAAGATGTAACATTCCCAGTAAAATCATTGTAGGTTATGTTATTTATTTTCTTAAGTTGTGAATTGCTTTGGTAGACTTAGGAGACTGAGGGATTGACTCGAATGAATGAATTGGGGCATGAATCCACTAAGGGGGGAGTAAATCGCTGAAAATCCATGAGTGGATGACGGGTGTCATGCTAGTGTCTCAGGCACTCAAAGAAGGGTGAACAATGGATGTTCACTGGTTTGGCCAAAATATTTTAGGTGTCAGTCAGTCTTAAGTAGGGTGTTGGTTGAGTTAGTATTCATCAGAAAAGTGTATAGTAAGTTTCTATTACATACCTGCTTAATCATGACTATTATTGTAATTATTGTAATTATCTTAACAATGGAAACTAGTGCCAAAGAGTTGGAAATACAACTTTTAATTAAGCTAAGCTTTCTCATTTTAAGGGATTATATTATAGTCACCTTAATTAAAGATAAAGGAAAAAGATTAATTCTTTTATAGAATTTATTATGATTGTTTTTTATAATAACTATATTTAAGAGGAAAAATAAATAATGGTTTGTTTTACCTATTATAAATATACATTTATAATTATAAAGATAGAAATTAGTTATTATAATAAGAATATATTTACATAAGATATATTGTGTATTATACTTTATTTAATTATAATACATGTTTATGAAAAAAATAATCGAATAATGCATAAGTCAAAGTTATAAAAAATATATATATTATAATAAGTGATTGTTATAAAAATATATATATTATAATCTTGCGCAATGTATGAGAGGAAGACGGATAGTATTTTTTTTTCCAAATCTCTTACCATTGACTCAAAGGAAAAGGAAGGGGATTGAAGGGATGTTTTTCTCTCTCGCCGACTTTCATCCCTGTGGAGAAAAAAGAAAGGAACGACCTCCATAAAGAGTCGACACTCTGGAATTTACTTACATATACTACTGTAAAAGAAATAAAGAGGCTGGTCCACACCTTTGCGCCCATTGATTTTGTGCGTCATCCTTTGAAACCAATTATTGCATCATGGAGGAGGGGAGTTGCTAAGCAAATTCTTCACGGTTAAATCTTTGGGTTGCATTGTGATAGAGGAGGGGTTCGACTCTCCGTTTAATTGTAAGTTGGTTTCCAATACATATTCGTAATGTTAACTATAAAAATCTCAGCGTCTTCAGAAAATATTCATACATGTAAAGTTGTTAATTTTAATGGTATAAGGACATGTGAAACAATCTCTCGCTCTAAAGATATGAGTATTCAAAACTCTTATTAATAAAATAACAGTTAGGGTTACAATACTGAATCCTATGATTATACCCACTCTTTCTTCTACGTGAAAGAAAGAGGGTTTTACCCGTGATTTGGAATTTAACTTGTAATACTTATATGGGAACTTGATATGGGAACTTAAGGATTTTGGGTATGTTACAAAATGGTATCAGAGTAGGTTTACAACACTCGGACCTAATGGACTTGCTTGCATACAGGTATAAAATGGTATCAGAGTAGGTTTACAACACTCGGACCTAATGGACTTGCTTGCATACAGGTATGTGTGAATCTTGTGAAGAATTTGTTATTGAATACAATACTTTATGTTTATTTATTGGTATGCATGTTATAGCAATGATATTGTTTAAATCGTTAAAGTACATGGACTGATTCACTTAGAGTCATGTACTTGAATGCATGAAGCTAGTGCATAAAGTGAATAGCAAAAATATATGCTTGAAGAGTGAAATGTTGTATGAAATAGACAATGCAATATGTTTGATTTCGTTAGATTATAAGGATTTGTGAACTAGAAAAATAATACATTACCATGCTAACATTTTCTTTAATTGTCATACCTATGTAAAGAGATGTTTAGGATATATTACATGCTTAATGATGAGTAATGTGCAAATCTATGTATCACTTGTTGAAAAATATATTAGCAAGGTTAATCCGGGTATGAACATATTGAGTTAAGAATGTTGAATAAAAGACACCATGGGGTAAACTTAGTCGTGGCATTAAAAGTTAAATGTCAATTCAAGATTATATAAAGTAAGGTATGACTTTTGCTTAAGGTGTAAGTCAGTAAAAAGTAAGTACGACTATGTTATCGAAAAAGTAACTTGATATTATATTTTATAATTTTATTTATAAGTTTATGATGCAAATGATTTCCAACAAAAAAAATTGAGAGTAAGGAATGCATGTATATAGGGCTACAAGAAGGACGTTGAATGGGAACCTGTAAGGTAGTCAAAAGAAAAAGATAAATTTCACGATGAAAAAAGATAACATGATTCCTTGATTATTATGAGAGGTTAGCAAGATGATATCATATGATCAAGCAATCACATTTATGGAAAAACAAAGTTTAGATGACTTGATATGCCAAGAATATACTTTGTAAGATTTTTTGGAAATTTATATTGAAATACTTGAGTATGGTAACCGTAACATTTTTTAGAATGATTAGTTTTTTTTTTCCAATGTGATTCACCTAACCCCCCAGCGGGGATTTTACGTCCATAGGAACAACACATAGGGGGCCCACATGAAGGGGCCTCGCCCAGTCTCTCTGATTACAAAGTTAACTCGATGGGGACATAAAGTGAGGCCCTTATATAGCAATATATAACCTCTTTGGGATTTGACCCCAAGTCCTTCTGCTCACAACTTATAGCACTTGACCACTTGAGCTATCCCACCAAGATTTTAGAACGATTAGTTGTGTATATGGCATATCTATTATAAGACAATTGATTCATACATTTTTTGAAATGGTTGCTACATGCATAGATACTAGAGTATTAAGTTATGCAAAGTGATAAAGTTTTGTTAAACATGATAGATATGTAACATTGTTACTTAAGTCTTGGAATACTTAGATAAATATAAGTTTGATGTTGAGCGGGTAAGCTCTGGAGCATAAATATTATTGAGTTACCATATTTATATGGTGTTGATCTAGTGGGCTCAAGAACAACAAGAATGATCAAAATTATTAAAATTTTGGCTTGATGTGGGGAGGGTAGGCTATGGAACATTTAGTATGCTCAGTGATGATTATGATATTTCATGCATTCAATATTTCTTTTGAAATGATATTAAATATATGTCATTATAATTGACAACATTTTGAGATTATTGCAGGTAATGGATTATGGTCGTTCTAACAATACCATAACTAAAGAATTATATATGAATATATATAAAACTTGCAATAAAAAGACCAAACTTAGTGCAACTAAATACTAATCAAATAAAGAGTTAAGAAACTCTGACCATTGGGGACACCCTGGGTTATAAATCTCTAACTCCTAAGAAAACTTTTCTACACTAAACAAATCTTTTAAGACAAAGTATACAGGATTAACCAACTCAGGAAGAGGAAGAATAAAATTTGATATTTAAACTATGTGATTAAGCAAGAGAAACTAAGTTTGGTGTTGAACATGTTGGCTATGGAGCAACTAAACTGTTTAAGCTCTGCAATTTTTGATATGTTAATAGAGAGTTTCCAGTGAGAACCCTTGTGAGGTGTTAGGCTATATTGAACACTCTATGATATTAAAGTCCTATGAAATGAGATATTAGTGAGCACCATAGGAGGTGTTAGGCTCTTGAGAAGAAATGGAAGAGAGCACCCAGGTGAGGTGTTAGGTTCTATGGTGATATATTTTGTGATGTTAGTAATTCAGGCTCAGAGATATGTGGGATTCCAGGCTCTATGCAGGAGATACACCCAAGAGCTATAAAAATGCGATGAAGGGTATCGTCCATGTATCATATGAATATAATATATATAAGTTGAGGAGGCCTGCATGTGAACTAGTGGTTATGTGGGGAGATGACCCTCATGTATATATGCATGCCATAACTTTTGAAAGAAGATTTCAGTCAAGGAATGCTTAGAACATAAAAAATATACAAGATGTATGTGTTTCAATGTTATGTTTGGTGTTTTTTACATCATGGTATGATAGAGTGTTGGTTGCAAAGTTATATATAGTGAATCTTTGTGTGATAAATGTGATTAAATGATTGTTGCTATATGCATTAGTAATGCTTTTAATTAATATTCCTGAATATGTGAGCAAGTTATGATTATGAAATGTTATATTAATTTAATATGATTATTTATGTTGTGAAAAAAAATGGAAATGATTAAGTGTACCTAAGAAAAAGTACCTTCATACCAGAGGTATGGATATAAAGGTTGAACATGTGTGTGTGTTTTAGTATTTTATTCATCATGATATGATGAATGATTAAAAAAAATGGCTACAAAGTTATATATGAGGTGAATCTTCTTGTCACAATGTTGAAAAAGATGGTATTATGTGCATTAATAATGCTTTTGAATTACTATATGATTTAGACTATGTGGGAAAATTATGATTATGCATATGTTATGTTAGTTTAATGTGATTATTTATGTTGAAAAAAAAGAATACACACACACAAAGAATGTATGGATGTCAATTTTAAGTAGAAAAGCTATGAGCCAGGGCATGAAAATCCAAGAATAAAAGAATTGTATTTATACATATATTTTGTTATAATCATGGAAATAGTTTGTAGTGTTTGTGAAAGCCACAAGTTATGACATACATTCCGAAGAAATGCCAAAGCAAGCAATGGTATATTAAGCTCGATAATTGCAAGAGAAAATGTAAGTTTAAGACACAAGCTTGAAACATACCAACACCAAGGATGGTGTACCTTTAAGGGGGGGAGTATGTAACATTCCTGGTAAAAACACTGTAAGTAATGTTATTTATTTTCCTAAGTTGTGAATTTTCTTTGGTAGACTTAGGGGACTGAGGGATTGACGCGACAGAACGAATTAGGGCATGAATACACTAAGGGGGGGAGTAACTGACTGAAAATCCATGAGTGGATGACGAGTGTCATCCTAGTGCCTCATACACTAGAAGAAGGGTGAACAGTGGATGTTCACTGGATTGGCCAAAATATTTTAGGTGTCAGTCAGTCTTAAGTAGGATGTTGGTTGAGTTAGTATTCACTAGAAAAGTGTATAATAAGTTTCTATTACAGACTTGCTTAATTATGACTATTATTCTAATTATTCTAATTATCTTCACAATAAAAACTAATGTCGAGTTGGAAATAAAAATTTTAATTAAGTTAAGATTTCTCATTTTAAGGGTCTATATTATAGTCACCTTAATTAAAGATAAATGAGAAAGATTAATTAGTTTATATAATTTATTATAATTATTTTTATAATAACTATATATAAGAGGAAAAGTAAATAGTGGTTTGTTTTACTTATTATAAATATACATTTATAATTATAAAGGTGGAAATTAGTTATTATAATAAGAATATATTTACATAAGGTACTTTATTTAATTATAAGACATGCTTATGAAAAAAATAATCGAATGAAGCATAAGTGAAAGTTATCAAAAAAATCACCTGAGTAGGCCCAATGGTTAAGAGCTTGTGTTATCTCCGAGGAGGTCACAGGTTCAAAACTGGCGGGGGGTAGGGATGCTTTATAGCCCGTTGTGACAAGGCTAGAAGGGTAGGCGACCCCTAGGATAGGTGCCCACCTATAGGCAACCCCTGGGATGTGGTACCAAGACGCCTCGGCCCCTGCTAAGTCACAAGTTTCTGGTATATCTGACTTGCGGGCTGTTGGATATATCCCCAGAATTTTTATTTTATTTATTTATTTATTTATTTATTTTTACCAATATACCTGACCATGAAAAATTTTCCTTTGGAATCGCTGCGCTGAAGCCTCTCGTCCAATGATCGTGCCCTAGCCCGTGAGGGCCTTCGCGCCCTGCCATGGATCCGCCAGATCCCTCTTCCGTGGAGGACAGGTTCCAGTCAATCATGGCTGCCCTCCCTCCTGTTCCTGCTGCCGCGACCCCCTCTTCAAAATTTGTCAAGCGTTCGGAGGTCCCAGAAGTGAAGCTTTGCTCCGCTGCGTCAAAGAGAAAAGCAGTCGCTCTCTCTGAGAAAGGTCTCATTGGCCTGTTCACCGGCCTTTGGCCTTCCCCGTGCTCTATAGAAGTTTGGCTGAACAAGAACTAGAGAACCCTAATCCAGGGGAAGTTCAGCAAATCTTTTGTGGAAAAGGATATTTTGCTTTCATCTTTGAAAAGAAGGAGGACCTAATCTTCAGGAATGGGCCTTATTTCATGGGTCCGAGAGGTATGTATCTGAACAAATGGGATCTGTCTTTTAACCCTGAAAAATATATCCCAAAAGCAGTCCCTGTGTGGGTCAAGCTTCCACATCTTCCCCTCCACTACTGGAATGATGAGGATTTTCGGACAATAGGGAATACCCTAGGAAAATATGTGGATAAATTTGAGCCAAAAGCCCCTATGTTTTCCTACGCTTGAATCTGCGTTGAAGTCAATCTTGAGAAAGGTCTCCCTGAGTCAATCATGCTTTCCATTGATGGGTGGCATCATCTGCAAACATTTGATTATGAGCAAATCCTGTTTAAGTGTAAATTCTGCCATGAATACGGCCACTTTGCTAAATCTTGTCCGAAGAAGCCTGAGAAACCCATCTCGGACAACCCTCCTAGCGAAGGATGGAACGTTGGAAATGGGAAAAAGGCTGCTAAGCCTTCAAAGCAACAGATCCCCACATCAAAGAGCCCCCCAGAAATAGATTCGAGGTTTTGGAAACAACGACGCAAGAAGCAGAAAATAAGGATGAAAACCCTAAATTGGAACACCAGCAGTGCACAGAGCCTCAGGTCGTTGTCTCGCATCAGGAGCAAGATGGCCGGGAAGACGGTCTTGAAGTTTCGTTGAACCAGGGAAAGGAAACCCAGGAAGAGGGTCCTGGAAACTCTGGGGACAGGAAAGACAAAGCAACGACCTCCGAAGGATCTATCACATGATCAAGGGCAAGAATAAGCACCGAGGAAAATACAGATACTTCCATTGAAGAGCAAGAACCCCTTTCCAGAAAGGGAAAGAAATCTAACAAAACCATTAGAGAACAGGAGGCAGCAAGAGAAAAGGCAGCGGGTAAACAGGCCAATCTAGATTTTCTAGTCAAAACAACGTAGGCAAACAAATACCTCCTTAGCGCAGAAGAGGAGAAAAAGGAGAAAGAGAAGGCCCTTAAACAACAACGGAAATAATGAAAGTAGTCTCCTGGAATTGCAGAGGTTTGGGCGGTTCGCAGAAGCTAGAAGTTATCAAAAGGTTCAAGACAATGGAATCTGCCTCAATCCTTCTCCTCCAGGAGACTAAAAACTCTGTTGAAGAAAGCATTGCACTTCTCAAAAACATCTGGTCAAATGGGAGGGGCCTTGCCGTTAGTGCCAGTGGCGCTTCAGGAGGGCTTCTTTGTTGGTGGAACTCAGATAAGTTTGAGCTGAGCTCTGCTATAGAAAATAGGAATTGGATTTTCTTAAATTTAGAAAATAGGGAAACTAAAAAAAAAAATTGGATTGGGAATGTTTACGGCCCAACCATGAATTTGCAAAAGGATAATTTTTGGACATCGCTAGAAGAGCAATGTGAAGACAAGAAGCTGGATCCTTGCTTCATAGCAGGAGACTTCAACGTTACTATATCGACAGCTGAGCGAAGAGGGGGAACCAAGGTAAGGGACCCCTTTGGGGAAAGATTGGAGGATCTCATTTCCCAATGGGCCCTCTCTGATGTCAAACCAAAAAACGACACTTTTACATGGAGCAATAGGAGAATTGGACTGGGACATATCGCAGCCCACTTAGATCGCTTTCTAGCTAGTACCCATCTTCTTGATCAGCAGCCAAAAGTCAAGATCTTGTGCTCTGCAGTGTCGGACCACAAACCTGTTTGTCTCTTCTTTCCGCCGGTGGAAAATTTGGGGCCCCTCCCATTCAGATTTAATAGATTATGGTTGGAATTGGCAGAGGTTAAGGATATCATCTCTGAATCTTGGAGGTGTTTCATCCCTGGCACCCCTGCCTATGCATGGGAACAAAAGTTAAAATGGGTGAAGGCCGCTCTTAAATCTTGGGCAAAAACTCAATATCAAGAGCCAACGAAGCAAAAGAAAACCATCTTAAAGGATTTGGAGCTTCTCCAAGCCGAAATGGAAGTCAGCTCGGTCTCTAAAGAACTCCTCCTCAAGGAAATTGATCTGGAATCAAAACTCCAGAAAATTCTTAGGGCCGAGGAAGAGGATGGGAGACTTCGCTCGCGCATTTTCTGGCTTAAAGGAGGAGACCAAAATACAAATTTCTTTCAAAATCAATGCAGGGATAGGCAGCGGTGGAATACTATCCGAGAACTCAAGAAGGAAGATGGCACAGCCATTCAAGGGCAAGCGGCCATCAGCACAGAGGTAAGATCTTACTTTAAGCATTTATACAATGATGAAGAGCCTGTCTCTCAACGTCTTATGGAAGAAATGGCCTCAGACATCCCTTCCCTGATTATCCCTGAGGATAAATCCAAGCTTGAATCCCCCATTTCAGAAGAGGAGGTTAAAAAAGCCATCTGGAGCCTCCACCCGGACAAGGCCCCAGGTCCGGACGGATTCCCCATCTATTTTTACAGATCTTTTTGGTCTCTCATCAAGAAGGATTTGATGCACCTTATTTCTTGGATGGCAAAAGGAAACATGGGGGGAGCCACCAATTCCACCTTTTTGGCCCTGATCCCCAAAGAGCCCAACCCCTCCTCCATTAAAAAATTCCGACCAATCTCGTTATGCAACGCTTCCTATAAGATCTTCTCCAAAGTGCTGTCCCTAAGGCTTAAGAAAATTATCCCCTCCCTTATTTCTCCAAATCAAGGCGGTTTTTTGTCTGGTAGACAAATTAGTGACAACATCCTTTTGGTTCAAGAAGCTATTCATTTCAACACTAAAAGGGGTGAGCCCGGGATGGCTATAAAGTTGGACCTTGCTAATGCTTTTGATAGATTGAGGCACTCCTTTATCATTAAGGTTTTGAAGAGTTTTGGATTTCCCCCTGTCTTTATTTCCCAATTTCAAGCCTGCATAACCTCTCCCTGGATAGCTCCCCTTATCAATGGTTGACCCTCAGAGTTTTTCAAATCTTCTAGAGGTGTCAGGCAAGGATGCCCTCTTTCCCCCTTCCTTTACATATTGGTGGTTGACTCCCTAAGCAGAAGGTTGAATAGACTCCAAGCTGAAGGCTCTCTCCTAGACCTCTTCTATCGTGGCACTGTCCCTCCCATCAATCATGCTCTCTTCGCAGATGACACCATCTTTCTTGGCATAGCCTCCTCTCAAATCGCTAGGAACTTTATCATGCCCCTAGACATCTTTCTCCAATCCTCTGGTAGTGCAGTAAATCTGAGCAAGTGCCAAATCTATGGATGGAACTGTCCTCCAACAACCCTCCGCAGCATCTCTCAAATCCTTCAAATTAAAGTCAATCCCAACTGGACTCACTTCACTTACTTGGGTATCCATGTGGTCAATAAATCCTTGACTTCCTCAATGTGGAATCCCGTAGTTCAAAAAATCAAAGATAAAATTCATTCCTTGGGATCGAAATGGCTGAATTTAGCAAGGAAGACTATTCTAATAAATTCCATTCTTTCCTCCTATCCTATTTATATAAGCTCGATGGTCCTTGCTCCCAGGAATGTCATCATCAGCATTTGCAAAGAAATTCAGAAATTCTTATGGCAGGGAGGGAAAGTTCAGACTAAGAAGTTTCATTTGGTAAAATGGGAAATGGTCAAGGGGCCTAAGTCTCAAGGCGGGTTAGGAATCAGAGATCCTGAGCTCGTGTGTAAAGCATTGGGAGCCAAATTGGTTTGGAGATTGGTCATGGGAAAAAAAGAATGGTGGAAGGAAGTCATCAGAAAGAAATATATCAAAAGGCCCAGGTCAAAATTGCTGGACAGAGCTTGGACAGGTAAAGGAACCACTCTCTAGCAGCTGTGTAAAGCATCCTTTAACATTATTATTGAGAATTTCTATTGGATCCCAGGGAATGGAAAGAAAATCAATGTTTGGACAAGCAGCATCTTAGGGAAGCTGCCTCGCTCCTCTCTTCCATATCTGCTCCCCCTGTCTGATTGGGCGAGTGACCAAAACATCAACACTCTTTTTGATCTTTCCCGATGGGACTCTCAAGGATGATGGTCTGGCTGGAATCATCTCTCTCCCCCAGCGCATTTGACAAATGCAATAGCCGCTCTCTTCTCATCCCTTCACGGTTTAACCCCATCGAGCCTCTCAAGATCAGATCGGCTTGGCTGGGGTAAATCTGGGAAATATAATGTTAAAGAATGTTATAAAAAGATTAGCATGGAATCAAACTCGGTGGAGAGGATCTAGAAGCAGGTTTGGCACCCTAATAGTATCCCTAAAGTAAATAGTTTCATCTGGCTTCTTCTACATAACAAGTTGCTTTCAGCAGAAAATCTAAGGAAAAGGGGCATTCTAGGCCCTTCTCGATGTGCCATGTGTAATTCAGCTGAAGAGACTTCCAGCCACATTTTTCTTCAATGCAAAGTCTCTCTCTCTCAGTTTGGAGGATCGTTCTCCCTCCGGACTATGGACAAGACTTTCCAGACAATGCAGTTCATCTATTTACGGATTGGTCCAAACAGTTTCCTGGTTCTCTAAGGAATAAACCAATTCTGAGCCGCCTCTGGGCTTCTATTCCAAAGAACCTTTGCTGGCAGCTCTGGTTAGCAAGGAACCGTGCCATATTCAAAGAACAAAAAGCCATTCCCACCTATATAGTAGCCAACTCGGCTTTCACTATGGCTTCTGTTGGAAGCATTGTGTTACCTCACTCCTTTTTCTCTCCCGGCCCTGGTTCATTCGATGCATATCATTTCAGGCATAGGAGAAGGGAGCATTCAAGGCCTCCTGTGGCAGGTCATTCCGTTTACTCGTTCAGCCGTGAAAGAAAGAGTGTCTCTTGCAGCCTTTTCCCCGTGCTTTTGTGTCTCCCTTTCAGTCTCACAGACAGTTTTTTCTGGTTCAGGCTACCTCTTTGGCAATTGGGGAAATAGCTCGGTTATTGGTTGCAGGTGTACAGGGTGGAAAGAGGGAGACGTGGGCACCTTGGCTTGTGGAAGAAACGTTCTTCTGTTTTTCAGGGAGCTTCTTGTGCTTCGAGCCTGCTTTAATAGCACTTTTTCCCTTTCAAGTCCTGTTCATTCTATTCAGAACCAGTTCGCCCGTATCTCCTTATTGACAGAAGCTGGCGAAATGGCCTAGCATGGTGAAAACGCGGGGCTTATGGATATCAAGAAGAACTTAAGGTGTTTGTACGAAGTGATTTCCATCAGCGTAATGGACAACAGAGAGATGGCTCAGGTGGTTAAAAAGATGGAGGACACAGTCAGTTATACCTCGCTTCAGATCAGCAACCACGACTCATGCATTGATGACAACGACAGCAGTCTTCGTGAATTATTGGGAAAGGTAGATAGGATTCAAGAGGACCTCCAGAAATTCATCTCCATGAACCAGAGCAGCCGAGTCCATGTAACCTCTGATGACGTCGTGCTTCCAATGGAGGAGGAATCAGTTTTACAGCCAAGAGGCAATCCTTAGCTTTTCTCTGTCTAGCTCTGTTTAAATGTTTTTTTGTCTTTTCTTATGCAATCAGTATGTAAGGGTTTATACAACCCTCGGCTTTAAAAGTTTTGAACAAACTCTTTTGAAGTGTTTAAGGAAACTCAGTGGATAGCCCCATTGTGCTGCTACTCTATTAAGCACAAATACTCTGGCTCACCTTATTTGTATTGAATGGTTGTGCACAGCTACTTTTATATATATATCTCTTTTTTGTTTCTGTTAAAAAAAAAAAGTTATCAAAAATATATATATTATAATCTTGCAAGTGATTGTTATAAAAAATATATATTATAATCTTGTAAGTGATTGTTATAAAAAATATATATTATAATATTGTGCAATGTATGAGGGGAAGTTGTTTTTGTTTTTCTTTTTTTTTTCTTTTCTCTGTCAAATCTCTTACGACCGACTTAAAGGAAAAGGAAGGGGAAAAAAGGATTTTTCCTCTCTCGTCATCTTTCATTCCTAGGAGAAAAGAAAGAAAAAAAAGGGAACGATCTCCAGAAATAGTTGACACTCTGGAATTTACTTACATATACTATTGTAGGAAAAATCGAGAGGTTGGTCCTCACCTTTGCACCTATTTCTTTTGTTGTGTTAGCCTTTGAAACCAATTATTGCATTATAGAGGAGGGGAGCTGCTAAATGAATTCTTTATGGTTAAAACTTTGTGTTTCTTTGAGATAGAAGAAGGATTCGGCTCTCCATTTTATTGTAAGTTGTTTTAACCCAATACATATTCGTAATGTTAACTGTAAGAATCTCTGCATCTTCAGAAAATATTCATATATTTAAGGTTGTCAATGGTATCAAGTAAATGTGAAACACTCTCTCGCTCTAGATAGACAAGTATTCAAAAATATTATTAAAAAAATATTTGATTGTGAACTTAAGGAGAAGGGGGTTACGATACTGAGCCCTATGCTTATACCTACTCTTTCTTCTGCATGAATGAAAGAGGGATTCACCCATGATTTGGGATTTGACTTATAATACTTATATGGAAACTTGAGGATTTCAGGTATGTTATATAATAGCTGAAATATCAACCAATAACCTTGGAGCGACACCCAATGTTGTTGAAACTAGGTGCTCAATTACTCCATATATATCCTTCTCTGCACAAATTTTCCAAATTGGATTCGACTCTTTAGATCCAAAATATGATCAGCAATGATATCTTTTCCTAGTACTAATGACACCTCCCCTTAATTGTTCTTTATCACCTTGCATCACTTCTTCCACCTAGACTCCAAAACCTTATTAGGACGACAACTTTGGAGGTGTAATAGATCTAGGAAGCCTCCAATGAATGTTGCACCTCCATTTTTTTGTAAGTAATAGTAAAATATATTAAGATACAAAAAATGGTACAAACATAGTGTTCATGACACTTGTCTAACACATGGAAAGGCATAAACTGGAGATTTTTACATCTGTAATGAACTTTCCCTTCCCCTCCTTTGATCAACAATGATGTATTTATCACCTTGCATGGTGCGGTGGAGAACCACAACTTCTGCTTCCTAATTGTCTACCACCCTGCACACGCTGAGAGGAATGTGGGCGTCATAACTCACAGAGAGAGAATGTCATAAGGTCACCTTTCTTTTAGCTCCCCTGGAGCTTCTACCTCTGTGTGGAGTGGCCCTAAGCATGATTGGCATTTTTGGTGAGTGGTTGGAAGGCCCAATAATGGTGGAGTGACCAAGAAGATTGCTGGTATTCCTATTGCATGTAATTTCTTCATGGTTGAAAAGTCAGCTAACACTGGAGTGGGGCGCAAAAACAAGTAGAAATAGTTTGTTGTTGGTGGAGAAAATATCATGCAGATCCATTAAACATGATGACCAGGAGGTCAAGGATTACAATGGTGGCTCCATATTTCCCTTCAATCGATGAAGATACATCTTTTGTTCCATTGGATTTGAGAGAGGGTTGCATTCTATCCTGCAAAATATGTTAAGAAATTCTCCAACATACTTCTTCTAGGAGATGAATATGTACTTAGGATGTTGAGTTACTTCAATTCCCAAGTAGTAGTGAAGGTGTCCGAAATATGTCATTTCAAATCCCTTCTTCAAATATTTCTTTGTGGATGCAATATAAATTTCATTACTCCGTGTCATAAAAAGGTCATCTACATACACCACAAGAAACACAAAAGATATTCCAACTTTCTTTACAGATAATGTTGGTTCATCAATATTATAGTGTTTGAAATTTAATTTCAAAATATGCTTGGTTAGCTTTTCATACCATGTGTGAGTTTCTTGTTTCAGGATGTACAATGACTTGATGAGCTTACATACCTTGTATTCTTTCCCTTTCACAACAAATCCTTCTAGATGAGACATGAAGACAATCTCTTTCAAGTGTCCATTCAAGAAAGTTGTTTTTACATCCATCTGCTGGAATTTCTACCCATTTTGTGCAGCCAAAGCCTTCTTTGTGCTTGTCAAGTGAGCCATTTGATCTATATTTGTTCTTGTATACCCACTTGCAGCCAATTGCTTTGGTTCCAATAGGAGGGTCAACCAGCTTCTAAGCTCCAATCTTCATGAACATGTCATACTCATTCTGCATGTCTTCTTTCCATGCATCTCAACTTTTCACGCTTGTATAATTTTTCAAGACAAGATCCATGAATGTTATCCTTTGCAACATGGGACATCCAATGATTTTGACATACACATCCTTTCAAATATGTGTCTCTGTGATTACACAAGCATATATCTGAATCCTAGGCTCTATCAAGCGCCGAGAGGGAACAAATATTTGGAGGTGCAAACCTCTTCTTAATTATTGCACTCAACCATCACCTTTGGTGTGATTCAGACCAAAAGACACATATTTTTATTTAAGGTCGACATTAAATACTTTTATTATTAATATTTAATACTACTTATGGCCGACATAAAATATTTTATATTATTTTATAGTTTGTTAGGAAAGAACATTACAACATCTCCCCCATACATGGTTTTAAAACCATGTGTAAGGCCCTCCTAAAACCATGGGTTGTTTAGGAGGCCTTGCACATGGTCTTAAAACCATTTGCAACAAACTCCTAAACCATGCACAATAAAACCATGGGTTGTTTAGGAGTCCTTGCACATGGTTTTAAAACCATTTTCAAGGTCCTCCTAAACCATGTACAATAAAACCATGGGTTGTTTAGGAGGAATTAAACATGGTTTTAAAACCATGTGCGCTACCAACATTTTTTTTGCGGATAATTCAGTTTTTTTTAATTTTTTTTAATTTTGTTACTTAGTAGGAGCATTACAACATCTCCACCATATTGTGTTCTTTTTGTGACCGACACTTTTTTTGGCCCAAAATTTTTTTATTTTATTTTTTATTGTTTTGTTAGGTAGGAACATTACAACATCTACCCCATATTAGGTTGTTTTTGTGGCTGACATTTATTTTGGAGGATAATTAAATATTGTTATTTTTTATGGCTGACATTTACATGAGTAAATTTACATAACGTTACAAGATCTCCCCCATATTGGGTTGTACAACGCCTCTCAGCACAACAATTTCATTCTTGTAAGTTTTCCTTGATAATATTATTCTTAGAGAGTGCATACGGATTTCTACTTGAAAAAACATGAACTTTGTGAGACATTATGGATTGAACCTTTAGAGGATCCACGAAAATCCCTTTGTGAGACACAATGAATCCCAATAGGCGACCAGATGGGACATAAAAGACACACTTGAGGGGGTTCAAGAGGACGTTATATTTGTGACATCGTAGAAATACTTGTTGTAAGTCATCCAAATGTTGAGAACGCTTCTGAGATCGAGTTGTGAGGTCATGGAAGCAAAAGGTCATGGCCCACTGAAAAAGTGACTCCAACATGTTTAATACCAAATGGCATGACATAATATGCAAACTTGCCCTCGGGGGTAGTGAAAGAGGTTTTGTACTGATCTTCTTTGTGGATCTGAATTTGGTTATAACCAGAAAAACATCCATGAAGGAAAATACTTCATGTGCGGTGTAAACGTTAATGATCTAGTCAATGAACGCAGTTGGGAAGTTGTCTTTGGGACATGCCAAATTCAAGTCATGGAAGTCAGCGCAGACATGAATGGTACCTTACGATAGATTTCTATTTGGTTGATGTCTTATGTTGTTAAATGGATAGAAATTAGAAGGTTTACTTTAGATACTATACTTGTTATTTTTTATTTTCTTCTTGGAATTGCTGGTAATCTTGTGAAGTTCTTTCAAAAGTAAGGTTTTTTATTTGTTTTCTAGATGCCTATATTGGATCATTTTTATTTTCTTGTTGATATCTCTTTCAATTAATTTTTTCTTTCATGCATTATTTTCAATAAATTGTTTTCTCTCCTTTTTATGGGATTGTAGTGTCAACTTAGCAGAAATATAAAAAAAAACAGAAGTATTTCACTTTATATCAGTGAAGATGGGCAAGTTAATATGATACAAAGTGTTTAAAATTGCTTAATGTATTATCTGTTGTCGTCATTATTATTAATATTTTCTTGGAGCCATCTTTGATTCCAACATCGTATACATAGTACATATGACCTAGTGTAGGATTTCTGTGATATGGGTCTGCCATAGAGATAAATGTGGTTGGTGTGATGGTACAAAGGTGCAATTTGCTGACTCATATGTGGAATTTATTGATTGATTCTATAATATAGAAACATTTCCTTTTGAAATTGATTTTGTATTATCCTTCCTTGTTATTAAATTTTATCATTTTAATTTCCTAGTATCTATATTTTTTGTATAATTGAAACAATTTTATTGGGTTGTAGAAGACACCCATGTCTACAAGTTCTTCAACATGTGAATTAAAAACATTAGCCATTAGAGGAAATTTGAGGTCTAAAATGGGCCTCCTAAGGAAAATTATAAAAT
This sequence comes from Pseudotsuga menziesii, assembly GCA_001517045.1. Lineage (NCBI taxonomy): Eukaryota > Viridiplantae > Streptophyta > Pinopsida > Pinales > Pinaceae > Pseudotsuga > Pseudotsuga menziesii. Next base: position 15,930 of record LPNX010179257.1, on the reverse strand, counting down.
AATAGTTAACATCATAAAATAATAGTTAAAATAATAAAATAATAGTTATTAATTTTGGAGGAAGAAAGAAAAAACTACTTTTTTTGTTCCTATTTTTGACATATAACCCTGTGTTTTTACTCAAATTTCGAGCGGGAGAGCTCGTTGGATGCGGAGTTTAATTCCACATCCAATGAGTACCCATGCTGCATACTTTTAACGGACCCTGCTACCCCAAAAACAAGAAATGCCTGAAAAAATGTGTTGATGACATCATCATCATGTTTTTTCAGGTATTTCTTATTTTTGGGGTAGCCTGGTCCATCAAAAGTATGTAGTGTGGGTACTCGTTGGATGCGAAATTAAATTCCACATCCAACGAGCTCTCCCACCAGAAATTTGAGTAAAAACACGGGGAGATATGTCGAAAATACGAACAAAAAAGTAGTTTTCTTTTATGACAAATATGTCAATTCAACCATTATGGTTGACTCTTTTTATTGAAATTCTGTTGGTTCTTGAATTTCAACTCACAAAATTTATTGTTGGCACGTTTTTTTATAAGGCCATTTTAGACCCCAAATTTCCTCTAATGCTTGGAGAATACTACATCAAATGTCGAAGTTATGCATACAGTACCAAATGTTGAAGTTGTAGATGAGATACCAAATGTTAAAGTTGTTGATAAAAAAGGTTTTGCAGTGGAAAATATGCAATTGGAGGAAATTAGTGCTGAGGTTAGTGCCTTAGAAAATAACTACTCTATTTACTTGGGATGTTTCCATGCAACCTAAGATAGTTTGCAGGTTGCTAGTAAGAAATATTATAACGGTACAGAGAAATACGTAAACCCATGAAATAATAGTATAAGGGTACATAGAAATACATAAACCAGTGAAATAATAACATGAGTCAAGGAGCTAAGCATGAAAATTTAGTCTCACATAGGAAACGTAAATGCTTTGGTTGCTTGGATTATTATTACTTCCTGAGGATGTTCCCATCGGTAAACTTGTGTCCTATAAACTAGAACTATGAATTTTTTCCTAAGGCCTCTTTGCTTGGTCCTTTCCTACGTATTTGCATAAATCCAATTGTCCTTAGGTCTATGGTGTTAAAATTTTTTTATTAAACACATCTTGAAAGGACTCTTCCTTAATGTTAATGATTGCACTTTTTTGAACTTGTGGATTCTAGTGAGATCACCAAGTTCAATATATATATTCATTGAATATTGAAGGATTTCCATAATTGTGCCATATATTTGGTGAGGCTGGTTCACTATTCTGCTCAAGATCCCATAAGCCCACTCTTTGATTTTTTTGGATAAAGTGTACATGTTATTCTAAGATCCTGTTATCTATGAGAGGGATCCCCTCCTTCCATGATTGGCTACTCTTTTATTGGACCTTTACAATTTATCTACTTCTTCCTTTAGCTGAAACCATCCTAGTTTCTTTCATTCACTTTTCTCCTCACCTAGGGAAAATGACAAATTTGTTAAATTTTAGCATGAATTTAAAATTCTTAGCAGTAGCAATCTTTATTTCAAAAAAAAATATCTAGCAGACTTGTAGTGACATATTTTAGGGTTTTTGTTCATTCTCTCTTAGCATAGAATGCACTAAAATAGTGGCATCTCCTCCATAGACGAAAACAAAACCCTCAACATGTGGCTTCTCCATAAAGTGGGATGACTTCACAATCATAGCCTTTAAATTTCTCCAAACTGTTAGTTAAGTCCCAAAGGGGTGTACCCCAATGCTTAAAGAAGAGGATTATAAGGTTAAAATATTGTATCAACATCTTCATATTTTCCATGTAACCTCCATAGTCCTATTGGAACAATTACTAGTGGCTTCTCACTACTGATTTGGAGGGGATTAAGTCGTTTTACCTTTTTTTATGCACACATAACTTCTATATTTGAGAACTGAGATGTTTTAATACTTTTTACCTTAAAAATGATCTCAAAGTGTTCATAATTATCCATTTTATGCTCAAACTTGATTCTATGGTTGTTTATGCCCATAGTGTTTCCCAACATAGCTCATAGTGTTCTCAGAATTGAAAACGAAAGGGCTCATTGATGTCACACCGACTATTTAGTGTAAGGTTTTCTGTTACACCAAAAACTACAGATGTTGGTGAAAATTTGAAACCCAGCACAAGGCCCACTCACCAGGAGTGGCGGTTAGTCGACTTGTTTTTATATTCCCAAAGGTACGGCGGTTATATCATGTGGAGGTACCCGATACTCCAACGCCCTTCCTCTGGTGTAGCTCGAGGGAATTGAACCTAAGACCTATGCTCTGATACCATGTAAGATTTGTCGTTACACCAAAACCTGTAGATGTTGGTGAACATTTGAAACCCAACACAAGGCCCAATCACCAGGAGTGGCGGTTAGTCCACTTGTTTTTAGATTCCCAGAGGTGCGGAGGTTATACCATGTGGAGGTACCTGATACTCCAACATTTAGGACATAACAGCTCCCCAAAGTTCCCTTATCTTTCTCTAGCATGTCCAGGCCTATGGATCAATTTTAATGAATAGAAAATCATCTTCTTGAGAACTAGCCTCTGGCTGTTACCAAACTAATTCAGAAATAAAACACTGGTTTTTCAGGATATGCCCAAAGAGCATGCAACACATCATTGAGCTTGACCTAAAAAAATCACATATGTTTGTCTACCCATACCTCTATTGTGATTTTTAAAGCATTGAAATATAAAGCTTTGTTATAGAATTATTGGAAGGAAGAATTAATACTCCTAGAAAGAGTCCCTACTCAACTCCAATGGTGTTGGATGAAAAAAAGAATGGGATTTTATGAATTTTGTGTTGCTTATGTGGAATTCAATAGAGTCCATGACATTTATAAATTCTCAATTTCAAGAATTGATATGCTCAGGATGAATTATACAGTGCAACATTTTATTTGTTTTTCTGTAAAACGGATCATCTTAGCCACATTAGTGGATCACAAATTATATGTTTAAGAGTAAATGTGAATTTCCTTACATACATCTACATTATCTTGATTACATCATAGGATCTGAAGCGGTTAGCATATATCTAAAGAAGGTTAGATCCATTCAGGCTACTTCCTTAGGTCTCTTGAGTCAGAAACAATGTTTGGATTCTTAGTATTTTCTTAGAATTACAAATGATGAAATATTGGTGTTAATATTGCCCCTTTCTCCAATTCTTAAAGGGTTTTAGCTCAATGGAAGAGCACCTGCTTTACAAGTTGAAGGTTCAATTCCTCCATGCCCTAATGATATTGCAATATTGATATTTTTAATAAAATATATTTTGTTATGATTTATTATGGCTATAGGGGGGGGTGTTCAAACCATTTTTGTATGTTTCTACCAAGGGGTTCTAAACTGAATTCATATGTCACTATGAGAGGGTTTCAAAAATTCCCCTGTATGTTACAACGAGAGGGGTTCAAAACCCCCCCTATAAGTTATATGAGGGNAAGGTTTGTAAAAAGTTTTAGGGGGGGGGGGTTGAAATGCCTCTGTAGGTACTTACGATGGGGGTTTATAACTGCCCTAAAATTTTTATAATAAAAAATTTTAGCGAGCGTTTTGCACCTCCCCCAAAAGTCAATTTTACCGTCGATTTTGATCTCTTCCAGAATCGCCTACCCCAAAGGTTAGTAAGATGGAGTTTTAAGGGGGGTTTAGAACCTCCCTTGTAGGAACGTATGGGGCTGGGGGTTTGAAACCTCCCTCATAGGTACCTACAAGGGGGTTTTGAAACTACCCTCTTAGTTACCTACGAGGGGGGTTTACAATTGCCCCTGTAGGTACCTATGAGGGGGGTTTAAAACAACCCCTGTAGGTACCTGCAAGGGAGGGTTTGTAACCACCCCCAAAGTTTTGTAAGAAGTAATTTTGGGGGGGTTTGGAACTGCCTCCATATGTTTCTATGAGGGGGGTTTAGAACCACCCTTAAAAGTCATTTTTTTTTAGGGGGGGAGGGGGGGGAGTTAGAACCGCCTCCAAAAGTCATTTTTAGGGGAGATTTTGATCTCTTCCAAAATTGCCCCTAAAAGTATAAAATTTTAGCATCGGTGCTATTAGAGAAGGTTTTGTAAAGACCGCCTCCAAATACAAAACTGCCCCCAAAAGTGACATTTGGAGGCAGAATACAACCCCCCTAAAAGTAAAATTTGTTGTAGTGAAAGTGAACTCAACGTTAACTCATTCATCAATGATGTTAACCTCTCACCTTTGTTGTCACTACACAATTCAATATAATGTGTTTATGTGGAGAGAAAAACCTCTCTCTAACGAAAATTCTCAGTTTTAATATGCACGTTAATATGATGGGGTGACCATAATAAAAAACCAGTAAATATTTAACATCATTAGTGACATGTTAATCTAACATGGAAAAAGATGGGATGGATTGTTCTGCGTGTATAAATAGTATAGAAAATGGAAAGAAACATCCCAACAAAAAAAGGGAAATAAAAAATATTTTCGAATCCTATATAGTCAGTGTATGGTAATGGAATTCTTGATAATAAAAAAATCAAATATTAAATTACCAGCATAAACATATGAGGGTGAACATGCAGTTTGAAATCCATTAGGTTCCCTTCATCTTGAAAATTTTGTTATTGTTAATGGTGTTCAAAATTTTCATTTTGTTTATTGATTGTGTGAAGTGATTAATTGGTATTTTCACAATATTTATGAGAGTGCATGTGCAACTCTCTTTATTCTATGGGGATGAAATCCTCTCTCTTGTGTGGTCTTCGTCTAAAGGTGACCCATATTTTGTGAACAACATTTTTTTTGTAGTGTAGGAATAGTTTTATTTTTATTTAGGATATGGAAGTTGCAGTGATTTTAGGATTTGTCTCTTTGTTTATGGTTTTATTTTCTTGTATTTTTCCCACTATCATATCACGATAAGTATTTGCAATGATTTTATGGTTCATTTGTTTATGTTCTGGGTTTTAGTTTTCTTATATTCTTTTACTACTATCACAATAATAATTGTTATTATTTTACTCATGTGTGATTTCATGCTCAATGATGGATAGGTAAAGGTAGATACATTCATCTATGGTTTCTCTATAATTTCACCTATCCATGGTATATGATTCCATCCTCTCTAGTGTGTTATTCTTTTAAGTTGAGACCATATTTTGCGCACATCATTTTATTTACAGTGCAGTAATAGTTTTATTTCTTCTATTTAGGATATGGTAGTTGCAACTATTTTAAGATTTATCTCTTTTCTTAAGTTTTTATTTTATTAAGTTCTAATACTATCATCATCACACTAAGTACATTCAATAATTTGATGGTTCATCTTTTTTTCTTGTGGCTTTTTTTTTCTTAGGTCTTTTTAGTACTATGATCATCATAGTAATAATCACTATTTAATTCATTTTCCACTTGTTCAATTAGCTGCATGATTGTATAGAATACTAAAAAACAAATCAACCCTTTGCATGTTTGATTATCGATAGGTAAGTACATTCATCCATAGTCTCTCTCATTTCACCTAAATGAGTAATGAATGAAATAAAATGAATCAGTAAATAAAATTAGATTTTATAGATTCTTTTGTTGTTATAAACACCTTGATAACGTAATTCTCTTGATAGAAATTTTATGTATTGTAATGGACTAATGTTTATAGCATAAACATGATTGTAGAGAGAAACGAACGTTTATTGTAGTTTAGGTAGTAACATGGGTTTTGAGTGATACTAATGTCTACAGTAAAAACTTAATAATAAAAAGATAGACATATTTATTTTGTAGTTAATATAGGTGAAGGTGTGATTCTTTCTAGTGTGAGAGTAAGCACTCTGTGCATATGGGTATACTGGATTTAAACATTGCATTTACTTCATTAGCATCTACTTTGTTAAGAAAAAACCAAGGTTATATGAGACTGTTTACTTTTGTGTTCAAAGGAAAATATGCACATGTGCTAGAGAAGAAGAGGACTATATTGCAACTTAGTTATCATAGTTAATATTTTTTTGACACTCCAAACTCAAACATAGCCTCATGATTGGCCTAGGGTTAGTAGTCATTTTCTTTTATTTCTTCTATTTGTTATTATCTTGTCGTGGATCATGTATGGAATAAAAAAGGAAGAGGAAAGGTTTTAGAAATAAAAAATAAGAAACCCGACAATGTTGGAAATTTTTATTGTCATTGTCTCATCTTTTGTTGCAGCTACAACTATTTCCCAAATTTTCTAAAAATTTTGGACCCTCCTTTTAAATTTTGTCTTTCTTGGTCTTGTTTCGGATTGATGAACTTTGTTGTCTTCTACTACAAATTTGGATCTTGTGAGGTTGAATTAAGGAAGCTGAATGACTATCTTTTGTTTGACTTGAACTTGGGGTTTTAGTTTTCACTGTCAGAAGTCATTTGAACAATGAATCAGGGCCGTAGTCATCTACGCAGCCATCGTTGCGGGAGCTAACTAATGAATGACCTGATCTAAAGCCATGTTTTTCGTCGACACATTTTTTTTGTTTCATCACCGTCGAAACAATAGTCCTTTGTGTTGCCGCCATTTCGGATGGCAGATTGCAAGCATTCCGTCGAAAGCCCTTATGCTTGTCGATTCTGTAGGTTTTTTTAAAATGATTTGTTTTTTTTCACTATCGGAACTGTTTTGGACATTTGATCGAGGACTAGTCTTTTGCTTCACCAATACATGACCTTGGGTTGTTCCAATTGTCGAAGGTTTCATGTTTTGCGAGGTTTGTAGTCTAATTGTGTTCCACTGTTGTGGCCCCTTAGCAGATTAACCATCCGACATGTAGTTGTTCAGTCCGTCGATGGTTTGTTTGATTTTTGTCGATGGTTTATTCTGGTTTTCCCCGATGTTTACTGGTCTGCGGAACCCTTAGTCCATGTGAATTCCACCGTTACGGCTCCTTTTTGAACTAGTCATCCGATGCCATAGTGGTTCTGAGGTCTGAGGCTGCAATTTAATGTTTATCTCGTTGATGTTCTCGGTTGTCATGGAGACCATAGTCTGTCCGTCACGCACCGTTGTGGCTTCTTAGCCAGCTAATCGTTTGATCCTTAGTTCGTTCGCTTAACGATGAAGTTTTTTCCCATCAACGTTTATTCACCAAAATCCATATATCGGACGGGGTTATTATTTTATTGTTTACCCTTGTGATTTCGTGTTTGCCTCCGTTCTCACTATTGAACTGTGCATCCGTGCTTAGCTATTAGTATTTCATGTGTTTGGGGTGTTGCCATGGATTTTGCAGACCATCATGTCGACTGTGACTTGTTTTCCAGGTAGGCCAATCGTGGTTTCTCCTTCTTTTGATTTTATTGATCAATTTTGGAACTAGGGCTTTATCCTCTGGTTAGGCATTCCCACCGTCATGTAGTTGGTCGTCTGAGTATGAATGTGTATGTATCCCTATGACGTGAGGTAGCAGTCAGTTTGACGGTATTTGTGGTGGGGGTCTTGTTTCTTGAGCCTGTTGTAAGCCGTTAAGGAAGCAAAACCCCGGTCCGAAGGAAGTTGGTGCAGACAAGCATTACGTTGTCTGCACCAGTTTTTCTGGGTTTGCTTATGGCCATCCGGGGAAGGGAGGTTTCAATTCTTTTCATCGTATGCATTTACCCTAGTTTTGTTTAGGACGTCGGAGGGTTTGAGATTTGGTTAATTTGGTATTCCTGCATGTTCTGGATAGGGTCTCTTTTTCAAAGACGAGCCTCATTGATGGGGTTTTTTGTTTGAGTGAGGAGTTAGAATGCATTCCACTATTAATCGACGCATTTGTTATCAAGATCATTTTAGTTGCAGATGGAATTAGCATTTTTTAGACTTAGCTTACAGAAGTTCTTTTGCTTATTATTCTCGATTTTGCATCAATATTCTGATAAGTTTAGCTATTAAGAATATGGAAGAGATAAATGTTTTATACAAAGTTTTCTTCATTCTTAGAACACTGGTTGAAAGCTCCAATAGCCTAAGAGCATGTTTGGTTTATGACAGGGAAACTTCTTCAAAGGAGAAATGTCTAAAAGACAAAAGAAGAAGGCTCCTGTTGCTGAAGGAGAACCTGATATGGAAATCGTTACCAAGGTAGAATATATCTACGAAGACACTAGAGATACCACCAGGGTAGAGCCTGATTAAAAATGGGGTGAGATATATTGGATCATCTCAAATCAGAATGTGCCCAATGCTGGAATTGAGGAGTTGACCATATATGCCAGCATAGAGAAGTCATCTCTTATGAAGGTAGCTACAAGACCTGATTTGTTTCCATGCTCAGAGGTGATCAGTTGGATTCTACCTAAGGCCAATGTGACCACAATGAATTTATCCAATACTGCAAAACAAGGCTATGCTGCATACATCCCTGCTTATGTCTCACTTGCATATCACCTACCTCTTGCCCAAGGATACCTAACTGAAAGTTGGCTGAAGGAGATAAATCTGGACTTGGTTGAAATAGTGGAGAGGATGATGATACCTGGGAAGAACTTTCGAACTAGGCCATCAGGAGAGTATGACACAGCCACTCTCAGTACTCTTTATAAGTTTATAGCATTGATGTTGAATAGGGTGTTTGGGAGAGCCCATGGTAAAAATTTCAAGTTGGGATGGATTCCCATTATTTTCTATGTAGCCACCTAGGGGACTGTATTCAACTGGGAAAAGATTGTGTCCAACAGCCTCTCAGCTTGCATATCTTCAGCTTTGGGAGAAATGTCCCAGAATAAATTTGAGTTCTATATGAGCTCCATCTTAGTGGATTGTATATTATGAACCTATCCATTTCTAGCCTTAAGATGCAATTGGGACAGGGACAGAACCCTTGTGTACACTGCATACAAGCTATTGTGGGCACACAAATATTACAACCACTATAAAGAAATATGTGAACATTTTATTATGCCTTTATACACTTTGATTTTCTTGACAGAATGCAACTGTATGTCTGAGGAGGCATTCAAAGTCATTGAGGAACATGGGAATTATTATTTGACTGATGAAGGGATGTACATATGAATGTTTGGTTTCTCTAGGGAACCTTCCCTACTACCCCAGTATGCCACTGATTATGTGGTACATAAAGAAGCAGTTAGGCAGGTGTATCTTGATGGTGTCGAAAGCTTTTTGTTTGAGCATAAGAAGGAAGCCTACCCTGCTATCCCTTTTTGTATAGGAAATTATAAGTTTACAAATATTGAAAGAGCTGCTAAATTTGTACAGGAATTGGAGTAGTTTCATTTTGGAGAGATGAGCTTCCATAGGAATGACTCCCAAAAGAAGGTTGCAGAGCATTGCAAAGAACCAAATGCTCATTTTGAATATGCAAACTTCTGGGACATGGATGAAGAAGTCTTCAAGAATGCAAGGAATATGATTGCATTGAAGAGAAGGTTTAAAAAGAAAATCACCATTGTGGGTGGTAAGGGCAAAGCCACACATAAGAGAGATGAAGAAGAAGAAGAAGCCAAGAAGAGAGAAGAGGCTACTCGGAGACTAGCACAAGAGGATGAAGTTTGGTTAAAGAAAGAATAAGAAGAAAGAAAGAAAGCTGCAGAGGAAGCAACAAAGAAAGAAGCAGAAGAAAAGAAAATGAGGAAGAGGAAGAGATAAAGAAAAAACAAAAGGATACTCAAGGTGTGATACTGACAGGATCTAAAACAGACCAGCAAAATACTGATCCTAAGGATACCCAAGAAGGACATGATCATACCGATCAGGGGCAGGAACAAGATAACCCTGACTCTCAGGAGCCTGCTACAACTTCTAGCAACACCCAGGAAGAAGTTGTTGTTTTTTGGGTTGAAGCTGATACCTTTTATGCAGAAAGAGGGAGAGGAGGTCCCTGATTTCACCACCATCTTTTATGACAAAGAGAAGAAGAGGATTGTCAAGAGAACTGAGAAGAAAGTCAAAACAAGAGGACAATCCGGCATGATGATTACCGATAAAACTTTGGTGCATGGGACTGATGCAGATCCATGACTAACAGCCATGGCTGGGGTAGCATTGACACAATCCACTGAGGACAATGTGGATAGACTGATGACAGACCTTGAGCAATCAAGAAAAACATGCTGCTCAATCAAAGGATACTCTCAAAAAGGAAAGAGATGAAGGTAACAAGCTAAAGAGAAAATTTGAAGATATGCATAATGAAGTAAGGGTTTCAAAGATAGAATTCCAAACTCTGCAGGCAAGCAAAATGGCCCTGGAAGTTTCAGTAGAGAGAAATGAAAGGGATACGGGTGATTCCATGAAGATGGGTAACACTTTTTGGCCAAATTTGGTGATGAAAACCTGATTTTTTACTCATGTGCTAGATAGAAGCCCTCAAAACGCATACATGCCATGTTAATTTTGACTTGCAGTAAAAAAACAAATTGTAGAATATTATGTTGGCTTCATAGTGATATTTTTAAAAAAATATTCTGATGTCATTTAATGTGTGAATTTTTGCATTTAATGAACTGTGTGACCTTAAAAATTTGAAGAAGCTAATAAGTGGCTCGTGTCCACGTAGAGTAATTCAATCTTGCATTAATAATTTAAAAAAATAAATATATGAGAATGATCTACATAAAATGCAGTGTGATGTGCATATTTTTTTGTTAATTTTTTTCGCATTATACAATTATTTATTATTTTTTGAAAGTGACCACATTCGATTTCAGCATCGTTTTAAACACATATTTGTCCTCGTAAAGGATTTTTTTCTATTTTTTCAAAAATTGAAAAACCAAAGATACCCTTTTGAAGAGGACATGTCGATATGTGATGTGTGCATTTTAAAGAATTTTTTGGCTGTGTATTTTTAACTCTACGAATTTTTCTTTGAGCTGCTTCGAAGTTGCAGTGTGGTTTTCTAAGTATAAGTTTTAGAAGTAATTAAAAAATAAATTTCATACAAATGCCAAAATGCTTGTATGATACTTCAATGGATAGAAGATTCGTTGGTGAATTTATTGGTATCAACTCCGCTCAGTTATGTGCTAGGAATGGCAGGGTTTACACTTCTGCAAGGCACAGGAAATTTTTCATTTATTTGAATGTGGGCTAAGTCTGTTTTTTTAAGCC
>LPNX010179234.1:406218-416503 GCA_001517045.1 Pseudotsuga menziesii | reverse complement strand
CTTCTTTGGCGTTTTCAGACTCTCTAAATATGAAAGCACCAAACGAGCATGTACTAGTTCGGGCTCGTAAAATCCACGGATCAGTGTATCAAGCATTATTCTCCCGTCTCTTCAAGCTTGTTAAAAAATGAAGAGGGAACTGAGTTGGCTTTCCTGGACTCGTTAAAACTTAACAGGGAAGGAAAGGAAGAAGTTTTCTCTTGTTTTCAGTAATGGCAGCATATCATCCTTGAACATAGCACTCTTTTGCCTTCCGATATCCATGTTCCAGTGTACATCTGTGTTCAGCTACCACTTTGAGTCTTTGCTCTTCCTCTTGTCCTTTTATATATTGGGAATCTGATCATGTCTCCTACATGACCGATAAGTCTAGTTGTTCTATCTATTATACGCTGCCTTGGGTCATCTCTGTGTCGTGCTCACTGTTCAAGGATTCTTCTCACTATCTGATTTATAACCTGATCCAATCACCGTTATATCTGTTATCCTTTTTCTTGTGTCTACCTTCTTTTGCCCAGTTCCTAGTCACTCTTGTGATCCGTTGGAGGATCTATTGCCTTCCCTATCACAGTATGGTTCAGTTTCAGCACTTCTTGATGACGAAGACCTAGAGTTTGACGGTAGTACCTCTGGATTCACTCTTATCATTGGTGAACTCCTTTGCTTCAGTTGTCAATTATCCTCTATTGGTTGACAAACTGTTGAATCCTCTCCATGTTCGACTTCAGCTTACCCTTATTCACATGGCTTGGATTGTACTTGGTTCTTTGGGATCTTGTATGAAGACCTTAGTTCTTCACTTATGAACTAAGTTGCGCAAGACTATGTTCCGTTTCTATATCCAGCTTCCAGATCTTTGACGACTCATCATTGTTATCTTGTGGCTTTGATCCACCTTTGTACATACGTGGTTTTACCCGTATTATATGATGTACTCTAATATTGTAAAGGAGCTAGTGTTCCAGTAAATTGAACATAGCATCCTCAGATATAGCTTTGTATATGACATTATTATGTATTGGTTTCAGGTACTCCTTCTGCTCCACTGGACTTCTGAGTTTTCTCCAGAGTTAGTATTATAATGTATTTCGGCCATCGTTCCCCTCTGACCTCACACATTAGGGGGCATCTGTTATACAGCTGATTGGCACCTCTCTGTCCGAGTGCTGACATCCCTCAGGTCGGCACACAAAAGGACACTTATGGATTGAGGTTTGCCTAGTTTCATTATACCTTGATTGATGATGAAATACATTACCTATATGCCCAGCTGATTACTTTGCTATTTTGAGATTTTGAGGGCATGCGCGACTATCCCTATTGGCATGTCGCGCATATGCGCGAGTGTTATGTTTAGCAGGTCGCGCATACATCTATGTGCGGGTTGTCCTTCTACAGAGTCGCGCATGATGCGCGGGTTGCCTTACTACATACCCGCGCATATCTTCCTCAAAATTAGTTTTTAAAAACACGCGTTAATGGGAGATTAGTTGTTTCATTTACCTTAATCCCATTAACTGCTGCAACCTCCCTAACCTTCGAGAACTGCCTCATTTCCTTCAGATAAATAGAGGCCTTGGGGAGGGGTTTGATATTCATACTTGGAGAGCAAAGTTATGCTGGTGGATTTTCTACAGAACCTTTGGAGCAGAGAAACTCAGAGTCCTTTGGTGATAGAGGAGTCCCTTGTTCAGACATTGGGTTGTAACCTAAACTCCCTCTATTATTGTTAATAAAGAAGATTACTTCTTCCATATTGTGTTTCATGTGTTGTGGCTTGGTGAATATTTATATTTCATTATAATATGTGATTTGCCTAACCTACATCTTTATATATGAATCATACTGTATATTGGAAGAATATTTGTTAACAGGTTGAAGGAGGAATTATCCTGGAGATTGTAGAAGTGAAGCAAAGAGGAAGGAGTTAGCTTGGATCAACCTTCGTTTATTACAAGTAAGTTCCTGCTACTTCCCTATTTCCTATTTGTTCTTTTATAATCAAATTGTCTGCAAGGTCATAGTATGTTGGTAACCCCCAGACCTAGGTTATTAGGTGAATTATCCATTACAACAACAAGGAGCAGAATAGGAATGATGAGCTGACAATACACCAATCAAAGGCAGAAAGAGTTACAATGATTATTCAGCCTGTACAGTAAAAGCTCCAGCAAATACCTTAGTCATTGGAAGAGCTACCATCAAAACACATTAGTTCTGACCATGTGGAACAATTGAAGAAGCAAGCAGAGGAGCTACGCGAGGAATTTTCCTAGGTGCAAGGCATTTTGAAGGAATTTCAGGACAAGGACAGTACTGGGGCACAGCCAGCACCATATGTTGATGCAATTGTCATTGATGCCAACATGGACTTGCAGTGGCCCCATGGGATGTCATTGATGCCACCAAGTCCCACCTGCAGTGCCTTGATCCCTTACAGAGTGGGTTTGTGCCTTGAAGCACCTTGTACCCAGTTGACAAGGTCCCTGAACCCACAAGGCTGGATCTTGAAGCCACCACTTTGCTGAAGATGTTGAAGACCCTGCTAATGATGTTGAAGACCCTAGAGATGGTCCTGAAGCCTTGGTAGATGATGGAGAAGCCCTAAATGGCTTGGAGAAGCATTAATGACCCATTCTGTGGTCATTCATGCTCTGATGGTGTCATGGTATCCTAAGAGAAGGACTGGAAACCCCACAATTGATGTCATCAAGACCATGAAGCCCCTTGCTTGATGAAGAATCCCATGAAGACCCTTGGCATGCCAAACAAACCTTTGGAACACCAAATGGGCCAAATGACCCATTCTATGGTCATTTGTGGCTTGCATGGTTATTGATGGTTTGATGGAGTCTTAAAACCCTTAGAGAAGTCTTGGTTGACATGAAGAAGCCTTTGGACCCACATTTGTTGGGTTAATGGTCCTTGAACCCTTGAAGGAGATGATATGGTTACACCCTTGCATGTGATGGTTTGGGTCTTGAACCCACACACCATGGTGGATTAAATGTGTATGGAAGCCCTAGTGGCTTAATGGCACCCTTTTGATGGTAATGTACAGAGGACACCCTTACTTATGGTAAGGAGTGGTTGTGGGACAAATAAAATGACAAAACGTTTTGACCTTATGATGACCATTGAAATGGTAAAGTTGTGTGTTAACACAAAATAAAAAAAATTCAAATAAAAAAAATGTCACATGACAAGTCGGCTCCATAAATTATTCCAAAAGAAAAATAAAAATAAAAATATTTTTTATGGTAGGTCGGCTCAAAAATTTGATAGAAAATTAGTATAAATATCCCATCACATTTTGATTTTTTAGGTGTGAATTTTGGAAAGAGCTCTGAGGTAAAATTTGGAGGTTTGACTGAGGCCAATTTCAGAGGAGCAGTCCACTGAGGAAAATGTAGGAGCAGTTTGATATTTTTGACAGCCACGGTCAACTTTTAAACTCTCTGAATTTTGGGTGGATAAATGACAGTGAACTGAGGCAGAATTCGGAGACAACAACAGTGCTAGAAGAGTGAAATTCGTGCACTGAAGTAGAACTTGACTGAGGCCAAATGTCTGTTTTCGGGTGGTAGCAGCAGTAGTGACTGCAATTTTTTTGCAGACCCAAAATTGTAAACAAATAGACCCTAACTGTCCCGACTGAATTTTGCAGTAGATGGTGGACTGTTGACTGAGGACACGAATTTTTCGAAGGCTTAAAGGACAATTTTTTTTGTATCTTTTGGATTTATGAAGCTCAGATTTTGGAGCAACAGATTTGGATTTGCAGCAGACTGACTTTTTGTTTTGCAACAGCAGTAATGAGCAGCAGTACAGGTAGGGCATCTGAATTTCCAACAGCAAATCCATTTTATTTTTTCTTCTTTTGATGGACTAGAGGAACACATAGCAGCAGAAGAATTCCAAATTATTTTTGCAGTAGTCCTTTCTCCATTTTGGTACAATAGTATTTTTGAGACTTGCATGGGGTTACTTCAACAATCACAGAGACCCGAAACCATTGCAAGATATGACAATTCAGAAATTGTAGCATCCATTCATAAGATCAAAACAGTAACCTAGGGTTTGAACAGTACAAGCTTGAAGATTGAATTGTACAAGTGTTTGTCATGAAGCCCTAGTTTTATGCACTATGAGGATGACCTACTTTAATAAGCACAGTTGAAGTGATAGGTCAAAATCTTGATGTATATAGACCTATGAAGAATTGGATTGCTCAGTTGATATTAGTGGACTTAAGTGTGTGGATGAATAGACTACTCTGAGATCTTGTGTATATATTTTATGAGATGGAGAAAATTTGAAGGTTCAAGGAAGCTCTAATCTTTGGTCACTAAGGCAACATAAAACATACTCTGTTAGTGAAGATATTTTGGACTGATCTTCAACACCATGAAACCTACAGCAGCATAATTTAAATTCTGGACTATTACCACTTAAAGTTGTCAAAGAAAAACTTACAACCAACCAGAATTTGTTAAAAGCCTCTTATTGAAAGACACCCTACAGCAATCTACTGAAAGAAAAGATCCATGGTAGCCTCATGAATCAGATGCCCCTGAAGGTCAACAGAATGAAACAGTAATATATATAAAGCTACAGGAAGTCTGCATTAAAGTTACTACAAGAAGCTTGCTACAGCAATTGGATGACTCAGTGTTTTTTAGTACAATGGAAAACATTTGTATGGAAACTAGAAGAATGACCATTTATTGTGCTAAAATATCTAAGACTTGTGTATAGACAAGAAAGTTCATGAATTCTTTTGATGTTTGGCATATATGGATGAATAGTATATTAGCATGGGTAGATTTTTGTAAGCATATTTGATAGAATTATATGATTGGGTGATAGTAGATTCACTGAGCTTGAAGTCTCAGCAAGAGCAGAACCTTGAAGTCTGGGGATGAGCAGACATTTGTGATTGAATGTTCAGATGTATACAGACCTTGACGATGACATGCCTTGTGCACTTTGATGAAGCATATCCTATGATGATGTTAAAGACCTTGTTGGTGATCAGACCTTGATGATGATGATGCATACTTGATGCATACAGCCTGATATAATTGTTGATGATGTTGATATAACATGAGCAATTGACCAGCAGCAGAGAAGATTGATATGATTAGTATGGTATGTGTGACAATGATACCTTTAGCAAAAGACATGATGACAATGTTACTTGATGACTTGGCAGTATTGAAGAGCAGGTGTTGATGAACAGAGAATGTTGAAAAGTGTGTTGCAGCAATGTTGTTGAGAGTGGTGATCAGATGATCAGCAGTACTGACCAACAGCAGAACAGATTGAAGAAACAGATGATCTTGATGTGACAATGAGCTTTAATTGTAAAAGAAAGCTTGTATTTATTTTGAGGTTAGGATACCTCAAATCCTTCTTAGCAGGGTCTAAGAAAATTAGGCAGGGTCCTGGATGCAGAGTAGGTGCTCTTCATATCAGTAGGTGCTGATTTTACCTCACGGTTGTAGCCAGACCAAAACTAATACAAAAATATTACTAAACTATATGGTGTTGTGTTCTTTTGTGTTATGGTTCTTGATGATTCAAATGCTTATGATATGTGAATGATGAATTGAAAGATGTTTATGTAATGATTACAAGATTGGTAGAATAGTGGAATGATGAATTGGTAGTTAATTGTGACAAGTTAAGAAAAGTTCTAAAATTAGCTTTACACTGATTCACCCCCCCTCTCAGTGTCTAACACCAGAACCATAAGAACCTTCAACTTGCTTAGTGGCTCGGTATGAGCCACATGTTGTTGGAAATTGGTTAAGGATCAGTTAGTTGCGCAGCATCATGGATGCTACGCAAGCCTAGAAGACACCGCGCAAGGAGGAAGATAGACTATTTTTTAATATTTTGTGACACTTTTTGTATTTTTGACCATATTTTGTGGATATTGGTCATTAATTGGTATAATTAATGAGAATTTAGTTAGAAGTGGACCATGAATGTAAAGGAACAAGCCTATAAATAGAAGAAGAATTGTGAATGTAAGAATCAAGCTATGTGAGAGAAGCAATTGGTTATGATCATCGATCTTAATTGTTGCTTTATGACTGAGAGTTAAAATTGTTGTATGTTTGGATCTGTGATTTACTACACATAAGTAGTGTTAGCACTCAGAATGTACCCAGGTTGTAGGAGGCACACCTCGAGGTAACAGCAAAAACCACTTTAGAATGTATTTCTGACCTAATACAATCAGAGAGGGATCTCTCACTATTTACAAAGGTTTTATACTCAATATATTCAATCAAAGACACTCAGAAGGTCAGATTTCTGATGGGACAAATGGGACAAGTTTTTTTTAAAGACTTGGTAGGACAGTCATGGAGGAGACCATTGGGCAATGGAGTCAACAATCAGATCTGAAATAGGTTGTAGGAGGTAGGGTTTTTAAGGTTTATGATCAAAGGCAAGGTAGGCACCTTTTACTCAGTCTTAAAGTATTAGCAGGTTGATTAGTGGACAAAGGGAGACATCCCATCAAACAGAGCACCTCTAGGGTGAATTCTGCAAGACTTTAGAAGAAAATATTTTGAAAATGCTTGAACAATGGACCTAGAGCATGCATGATGAATTCTAGACCATAAAAACTAATGCTCAAGCATGAAATCAGATACAAAATGGAGTGGGAAACAGGATAAACAATCACACAAAGAAATCACTTACTGAAGAAAAGATGGCACAAGAATCTCTGACATGAAAAAGATTTTACATTCCTCCTCTGCAAATTTCATTCATTTACTGAAAATGTGGATCCATTACAATGTAGAGCCTCTCCGCTCTTGAAAATCCTCCTCTCAAAATCAATTACATTCCCCTTTATATAAGAAAAGTCTTGACCTAACTTAGAATTCAAAACCGAACCCTAATTCTAGAAATAGAAATAATTACAACAAAGTTTCTCCTGCATATCTCCACTGGTGATAGCTGTGTGGAATATGGGAAAGGTTTTTATAACTGGACACGTGCCCAACAAAACCCATGTCTTCATTTCTCCATAATAATCTCAATTTCCTCGAAATATTCTTTTGAAGCTGATGACTCATATAATAAAATTGTATATTTCTGGAAAAATGACCTGTAAAGATATTTAAAAATATCCCAACCTGTAATTACTGTGTAAAAACGGAAGGAGGTTTTTGACCATAGGCCTATTAAGAATAAAAACCTCTCTCAGTTTTGTCAAATTAAATCCCATTTGTCCAAAACAATTCTTTGAAGTGGATGGCTGAAATAGTCTTTTGGAAAACCTGAAAACTGGCCTGTACAACTGATTTTGTTGCTACTGAACTGTAGCACCTGTATAAAAACTGAAAGAGGTTTTTGTATATAGGTACGTTGTGAAGAAAATACTCTCCCAGTTTCTCAAAATACATCTTCATTTTCTCTAAACAATTATTTTTGTTGGATGACTAGAACAGTCATTTCGAAATATGAATAGTTTCCCTCTGAAGATGACTTTGCTGCTCCCAATCTGTATCACCTGAGTAAAAACTGAGAGAGTTTATTGTATATAAAGATGTTATGATGAAAAACCTCTTTCAGTTTCTGAAATATCTTCTTCATTTACTGTAAACAATTCATTGAATAAAATGACTAAAACAGTCATTTCCAGAAAAATATGCTAAGTTGCTTGTGAATCTTTGAACCGTTTACTGCAAGAGAACACACACCATTTGTCCTTGTATATATTTCTGCAACTCTTTTGGGCTGGTAGATTCAGACCCATACCCACAAGCACGAGTAGCAGCACCACTATAAGCATAAGAAGCAAAGGATGCATTATGGTATATAGAAGTACCGGTTTCTAATTGATTCGGTCGAAGCATCAGTAGTCTCAGTAGCATACACATATCCAGTAGCAGAGCTGAGTTGATTGAGCTATATATTCCACAGAGATGGTGGACTGTCTCTTCCCTTCAGCGCGCGGCACAAATGAAACTATTTTTTAAAACAAATTCAAAAAACCAAGTCAAATTTATTTAAATACAATGGTCTATTCCGGAGCCGCCTTTTCAAATTATCTTTCACGCACCTTATTGTTCCGGATTTATTTGTGACCCTTGATCTAATTACCTTTAGTTTTCAGCCGTAGGATCAAGTGCCATGTTACTCATTTCGCCAAGCTTCCTGCTTTTAACCACCGTGCAACTTCATGCTCCGGAATCCCTCACAGCCGTAGATGCGATCAGCCTTTAACTTCCCACCGTTGGATCAAGCAGTATGAAATGAATTCCGCTGGGCTCTCTGACTTTAACCCTCGTGCAGTTTTGATCTCCGGAATTTGTAATAACCGTCGATTTACTTTTCACTTTATTTTTAATCGTCAGATGAGTTTTGCACATATGCATTCCGCTGAGCACTTTGGTTTTAATCAACGCGCAACTTTGGACTCCGGAATTATTTTCAACCGTTGATTACTTTTCACTTTATTTCCCTGTCGTCGGATCAACTTACCCATGTACATTCCGCTGAGCACTTTTTGATTTAATCGACGGGAAACTTTGGGCTCCGGAATTAATATTACTCGTTAATATAATTCCCCTTTTACATTAGCCGCCCGATCATATTTTATTTGCCAATGTTTAGATTATACCTTAAGAAAGGTAATAATCTTGTTTTAGCCCGTAAAACTTTATTAACCTTGGTTTGTTGAATAAAGCCCGCTCTTAGACTTTAGAATATTCAAAACTATTAATTTTTGAATATAAATAAGATAAAATCTTTATAAAACCCATTTTTTTAGGTTTCATTCAAAAATTAATAAATCTTTTTGCTCCATTTGTGAAAATCTCATTTGTCATTTTCCCCTAAACTTCTTTACCTTCTCTTCTTTGCCAACTTGGACATATTTTAATGAAAAAACTTTGGAAACCAACTCAATCACCCATAAGAACTTAAAATTTTGAAGGCAATAGGAGCAATTCAGACAAAAATAAATTTAGTGTTAACATCTGGCTCCAACTAGGGATGCTATCCTCCCTGCGAGGTAGCAAAGAACCCCGTAGACCAGGTGCCAAATCCATTGGGTTTCCCTTAATCTTTCTCTGAAATCCTCAACCTTTCTTGAACTGAACCATCAACTGAAACCATTCTGCAAACAAATCCCACTCTGTCAACCTGTAACTTAACTGCACTTGAAACTGAAACCAAACTGAAAACTGCTGAAAGAAATGCTCGCCATGTCGAGCTTATTCATGTCTACCTATCCTACTTAACTAAGCACAAATGCCCAATCAAGCAAAATCTGACTTCCAATGAAGCCAATCAAGCAATTTATCTAATAATTCCATTTCTTCCTCATGCTTGATCGAAATTAGAACATAAGAACAAAATAGATGAAAAATTTGTCCTTTGCTGCAAACATACAACCAACTGCTCCATCTGAAATATTTATCCATGTACTCTGCTACTGGATCATGAAAAACATGACAAATTTTGAAATACTCAATCACTTGTTTGTCATGACAAGGCTGCCCAAAAAGTAACTCCTCTTGCATACTGTCAAACAGATCTTTAGAATAGCTTTGAAATGAATTCTCATGATTGTCATTCAATAATATATCAGCAACTTCATTTGATATTTCTATGTTTACAACTCCATTATTCTCAAGCACTTCAAGAGGAATATCATTTTGTTCTTCAACAAGATTAAGCAGAAAGATGTCTTCTTGACAAAATGTTGTTGAATTGGAAAGATTTAAAGAAACATCCCATTGAGAGTCCTCATCTCCTTCTTTGTGATCCCTTTGTTTATTGCACATTGCTGGTTCTTTCACTATTGAGATTGATGGCATGATTGCTCTTCATTTTCATCATATATAAGTAGGCTAAAACTTTCTTTAAAACCATCACTAACATAATTTTCAACAAGCTGACCACAATCATTAGAAAAACCATCAAGAGTATAACCGTCTTCTTTCACATCAATAGGCTGATCATCTTCAGACTCATATCTTTTTTCCAATTCTAATCCAAGGGCTGATTTCTCTTTAATTGTATTTTCAGAAAATAAATATGTGGAGGGACTGTAAGACTGGAAATTTGTAGAATTAGAATTCTTTTTGTAATCACCCACAGAAGCATTAGAATTTAGAGGAAATTGTTGCTGCAAAAATTAATTTTCTGATTGGGAATAAGCAGCCTCATCTTGAAACAAAACTTCAGAAGTTGAATAATATGAAGAAGGGTTTGATTGACCATCCCAACTTCCTTCTTGGTCACAAAAAGAATG
>LPNX010179234.1:364664-406002 GCA_001517045.1 Pseudotsuga menziesii | reverse complement strand
AACCAGGAATGTGAGCACGATTCATAGGAGCATACCTTGCAGACAAAGAACTCATAATGAATACACTGAATCAACTCTTCAAACTTTACAATCTTTTGATAGTGGAGTCACCATAGGAATTATGAACACTGGATTCTTCAAAGATGGAGTCGCCAAGTGAAAGATGCACAACCTTGCTGATATCTGACTATTGTTCACCATCAACAATCAAATCTGAAAGTATGTCGTTTATACCCAGGGAATATTTGAACCTTCGTTCCCCGGCAACGGCGCCAGTTTGTTAGCACTCAGAATGTACCCAGGTTGTAGGAGGCACACCCCGAGGTAACAGCAAAAACCACTTTAGAATGTATTTCTGACCTAATACAATCAGAGAGGGATCTCTCACTATTTACAAAGGTTTTATACTCAAGATATTCAATCAAAGACACTCAGAAGGTCAGATTTCTGATGGGACAAATGGGACAAGTTTGTTTTAAAGACTTGGTAGGACAGTCATGGAGGAGACCATTGGGCAATGGAGTCAACAATCAGATCTGAAATAGGTTACAGGAGGTATGGTTTTGAAGGTTTATGATCAAAGGCAAGGTAGGCACCTTTTACTCAGTCTTAAAGTATTAGCAGGTTGATTAGTGGACAAAGGGAGACATCCCATCAAACAGAGCACTTCTAGGGTGAATTCTGCAAGACTTTAGAAGAAAATATTTTGGAAATGCTTGAACAATGGACCTAGAGCATGCATGATGAATTCTAGACCATAAAAACTAATGCTCAAGCATGAAAGCAGATACAAAATGGAGTGGCAAACAGGATAAACAATCACACAAAGAAATCACTTACTGAAGAAAAGATGGCACAAGAATCTCTGACATGAAAAAGATTTTACATTCCTCCTCTGCAAATTTCATTCATTTACTGAAAATGTGGATCCATTACAATGTAGAGCCTCTCCGCTCTTGAAAATACTCCTCTCAAAATCAATTACATTCCCCTTTATATAAGAAAAGTATTGACCTAACTTAGAATTCAAAACCGAACCCTAATTCTAGAAATAGAAATAATTACAACAAAGTTTCTCCTGCATATCTCCACTGGTGATAGCTGTGTGGAATCTAGGAGAGGTTTTTATAACTGGGAACGTGCCCAACAAAACCCATGTCTTCATTTATCCATAATAATCTCAATTTCCTCGAAATATTCTTTTGAAGCTGATGACTCATATAATAAAATTGTATATTTCTGGAAAAATGACCTGTAAAGATATTTAAAAATATCACAACCTGTAATTACTGTGTAAAAACTGAAGGAGGTTTTTGACCATAGGCCTATTAAGAATAAAAACCTCTCTCATTGTTGTCAAATTAAATCCCATTTGTCCAAAACAATTCTTTGAAGTGGATGGCTGAAATAGTCTTTTGGAAAACTGGCCTGTACAACTGATTTTGTTGCTGCTGAACTGTAGAACCTGTATAAAAAATGAAAGAGGTTTTTGTATATAGGTATGTTGTGAAGAAAATCCTCTCCCATTTTCTCAAAATACATCTTCATTTTCTCTAAACAATTATTTTTGTTGGATGACTAGAACAGTCATTTCGAAATCTGAATAGTTTCCCTCTGAAGATGACTTTGCTGCTCCCAATCTGTATCACCTGAGTAAAACCTGAGAGAGGTTATTGTATATAAAGATGTTATGATGAAAAACCTCTTTCAGTTTCTGAAATATCTTCTTCATTTGCTGTAAACAATTCGTTGAATAAAATGACTAAAACAGTCATTTCCAGAAAAATATGCTAAGTTGCTTCTGAATCTTTGAACCGTTTACTGCAAGAAAACACACACCATTTGTACTTGTATATATTTCTTCAACTCTTCTGGGCTATTAGATTCAGACCCATACCCACAAGCACGAGTAGCAGCACCACTATAAGCATAAGAAGCAAAGGATGCATTATGGTATATAGAAGTACCGGTTTCTGATTGATTCGGTCGAAGCATCAGTAGTCTCAGTAGCATACACATATCCAGTAGCAGAGCTGAGTTGATTGAGCTATATATTCCACAGAGATGGTGGACTGTCTCTTCCCTTCAACGCGCGGCACAAATGAAACTATTTTTTAAAACAAATTCAAAAAACCAAGTCAAATTTATTTAAATACAATGGTCTATTCCGGAGCCGCCTTTTCAAATTATCTTTCACGCACCTTATTGTTCCGGATTTATTTGTGACCCTTGATCTAATTACCTTTAGTTTTCATCCGTAGGATCAAGTGCCACGTTACTCATTCCGCCAGGCTTCCTGCTTTTAACCACCGTGCAACTTCATGCTCCGGAATCCCTCACAGCCGTAGATGCGATCAGCCTTTAACTTCCCACCGTTGGATCAAGCAGTATGAAATGAATTCCGCTGGGCTCTCTGACTTTAACCCTCGTGCAGTTTTGATCTCCGGAATTTGTAATAACCGTCGATTTACTTTTCACTTTATTTTTAACCGTCAGATGAGTTTTGCACATATGCATTCCGCTGATCACTTTGGTTTTAATCAACGCGCAACTTTGGACTCCGGAATTATTTTCAACTGTTGATTACTTTTCACTTTATTTCCCTGCCGTCGGATCAACTTACCCATGTACATTCCGCTGAGCACTTTTTGATTTAATCGACGGGCAACTTTGGGCTCCGGAATTAATATTACTCGTTAATATAATTCCCCTTTTACATTAGCCGCCCGATCATATTTTATTTGCCAATGTTTAGATTATACCTTAAGAAAGGTAATAATCTTGTTTTAGCCGGTAAAACTTTATTAACCTTGGTTTGTTGAATAAAGCCCGCTCTTAGACTTTAGAATATTCAAAACTATTAATTTTTGAATATGAATAAGATAAAATCTTTATAAAACCCATTTTTTTAGGTTTCATTCAAAAATTAATAAATCTTTTTGCTCCATTTGTGAAAATCTCATTTGTCATTTTCCCCTAAACTTCTTTACCTTCTCTTCTTTGCCAACTTGGACATATTTTAATGAAAAAACTTTGGAAACCAACTCAATCACCCATAAGAACTTAAAATTTTGAAGGCAATAGGAGCAATTCAGACAAAAATAAATTTAGTGTTAACAAGTAGTATGAAGAGATGAGGTTGATCTGAAATACTTTTATCTTTTTCTATCTTTTTCTATTTCTGCAATCCAATGGTGAGTATGTGCAAGATGGATCTATGATGCAATGTTTACTGCTTATGAATGATGTTATCTTCATAGATATGTTGTGCGACAGTATGGTTATTTCTGTTATATGATGCTTCTGCTATGAATAAATGATGTGATCATTCGACTAGTGATGATGAATGGTTCTGTGAATGATTAAACAACTGGTTAGATCTGATAGATAGACAAATGGATTGTCGATGCCCATAGTCCTCTTCCTTTCTGCAAAAACTTGGATCCGTCAGCCCTCCCTTGAACATCTAGGGTGAGACTTCATCCGCTCTGTGGGTGTTGTTGGATAAGGTAAGAAATGTTTAGGCCGATGCTCAAGGAGATCGTGGCAAGTTGAGTGTTGACAAAGTGGGACCCCTGTCGACTAGGTTTTGTTGGTTTAGGTTTGAGCCAACAAATGGTTTTATTGTCATTCAAGATGAACAGTTAGAGCAACTTACAAAGAAGTTGTAGGAAGCCGAGAACTAGTTGGAAACATTGAAGACATCATTGAGGAAAATTCCACCACTTGTGTCAATCACATGTTCCATAGAGCTGAAGGAGATACAGCAGCATGTTTGAAAAGCGCAGGAGTGACAACAGAAACATAGTGACCAGCTCGACAAGTTCCAAGAAATTGGAGCCCAACTGTCGATAAAAGCAGTCGTTGTGTTGCAGGATGTACAGGAAATCAAGAAGCAAGTAAATGCCAATATGGTGGAGCATTCGTTAAAGCAGGATTTGCTTGAAATTCAGGACCTTGCTGAGAAAATCAAAATGCAGGTATCAGAAATTTCTCAAAAATATGAAGAATTCAAGATCAAAATCAACCATTAGACCATGCCCACCTGATGTGGCTCGAGGACGAGCCACAAGACTGTGTTGGGGACCTGTTGGCAAGGGGTTGAGGATCAGTTAGTTGCGCAGCATCGTGGATGTTGCGCAAGCCTAGAAGACACCACACAAGACAAATATAGTGCACAAGGCAGAAGATAGACTATTTTTGAATATTTTGTGTCACTTTTTTTATTTTAGACCATATTTTGTGGATATTGGTCATTAGTTGGTAGAATTAGTTAAAAGTGGACCATGAATGTAAATGTGCAAGCCTATAAATAGAAGAATAATTGTGAATGTAAGAATCAAGCTATGCGAGAGAAGCAATTGGTTATGATCATCGATCTGAATCTTTGCTTTATGACTAAGAGTTAAAATTGTTTTCTTTTTGGATATGTGATTTACTGCGCAGATGTAATATGAAGAGATGAGGTTGATCTGAAATACTGTTATCTTTTTTTGTCTTTTTCTATTTCTGCAATCCAATGGTGAGTATGCGCAACATGGATCTATGATGCAATGTTTACTGCTTATGAATGATGTTATCTTCGTAAATTTGCTATGCGACAGTATGGTTATTTCTATTATATAATGCTTCTGCTATTAATAAATCATGTGATCTATCGACTAGTGATGATGAATGGTTCTGTGAATGATTAAACAACTGGTTATATCTAATAGATAGACAAATGAATTGATGATGCCCATAGTCCTCTTCCTTTTTGAGGAAACTTGGTCCCTTCATCCCTCCCTTGAACATGTTGGGTGAGACTTCATCCGCTCTATGGGTGTTGCTGGACAGGGTAAAACCTGTCTGGGTTGATTCTCAAGGAGATCACAGTGAGTTGAGCATCGACAGAGTGGGACTCCTATCGACTAGTTTTTGTTGGTTGAGGTTTGAGCTAACACATGTGAGTGTTGGGGACCCATTGGGCTAGGGAAGAGCACAAGGAAGAAAAGGAAGCACAGAATGGAGAAAGATGCAATGAGTAATGGTGTGATGAAGGAAAAGTGGACCCATATTCTATGGAATATTGGCAGGTAGAAGAGTAAAGGCTAGAAACCAATAGGTCAGGAAGACTGTAGGTGCTCAAGTCGGCGGAAGACTAAAGGATTCCTTTTGCAGCTAGTTATGGCCTGGGATTAATGTAATGAAGGATGTTTTTGTGGCCAGTATGGACTGTAATAAATATGAAAGACGTTTTTGTGGCTATTTATAACTGTAATAACTGAGCAGTACTCAGTCGAAACTACGCGGTCTTGTAACATATATAAATAGGAAAAACCTGCTCTATATAAGGGTTTAGTTGGTAATAGTTAGAAAAGAAGCGGAGGAATCAGAGAGAAGTCTGATAGTATAGTAGGTTGTTGAGCCACGGATCTGCAGCTGTGTGTGCAGACCATTTTGTAAGAATCATTCTGCAGCTGAGTGCACTGATAGTAGAGTAGAAGAGTCAATCCAAGCTGTGTGCAGATAGTAGGAGTAGAAGAAAAGCATTAAACAGAGAGCATGAGAGAAAAAATAGTCTGATATAAATAGACATATCTCAAAATAGTCTACAAGTCACAGACTGCAAGATGCCATATATTTCTCATGCCATATGAAGGGAACCTTGGTTGTCTTTACCCGTATGGGTTTCCACATTATTTCTTGTGTTGCTGAATGTGAATGTGAATGTTGAATGTTTTCTTATCTTGCATTATTTATGTTTATTGCTTAAGTAAATGTCACAATATTGATGAAAGCAGTTGAATGGATGAATGACTAAAGCATTGTCAAAGTATTCTGTATTATTTCATGTTCAAATACTATTAAGTTGAAATACAATCGCCCCATTGTCATTTACTATTAAGGAATCATCTTCGTCGCACCATTGCGTCAGTTTTTAAGTTGTCAAGGACAAGGTTGTGTTGCACGCAAGTTGTGTCGTACTGTTGTTCCCCTGTCAAGCACCTTGGTCACCCACCAAGGGACCGTAATCCCTCGCCAACTACCGAAACATGGTTCTGGAAATTACACATTAAGATATCTCGGGTGAGACTGCTCCTACCTCGCAGGTGTTGTCGGCTGAGATTTCTTAGTTGGGTCGATGTCTTTGGGTGTTTTGTTGGTTTCGTGGGTCTGTTGAAGCTGGGTCTTGAGAGTGAGGAAAAGTAGGCCACCAACCTTTTCTGAGAGAAACCAAAAACCTTGCTTTATATTTCTCAATGTTTCCATATATTGCATGCTTGATCTTGTAGATACACATGGAAGACACTACAGACTTCCCTTCAAGTATAAAAACTACATCCTAGACATCGTTCTCTATGAGTAACTTGTACTCTTTGATCATAGCCTTCTTCTATTATTTCTTCTTGGTTGCTTCTTCATAGATCTAAGGATCTCAATCAATGATGTCACACACAACAATGCCACATAGTTGGAGTGTGTCTGAGGCCTCTTACTTTGAAAGTCCCCTCTAGAGCACCATACTTTTGTTCTTCTTGAATGATATTCCGTGCCCAAGCTGGTATTCTCTTGTGGGTGTTCGCCTCTTGAGGTGGATCTATAGGTCTTTATGGCTCGATCATATCATGATTCTCATATTATTCTAAATATCTTTCTTCCATCACATTGTATCTAACCTTGGGAGGTTTAGGTTCCTCTTCATGTACTTTTTTTTAGTGAATATTCTTTGAGTGTTATGGTTGAACCATTATCAATTGTTCTTCGGAACAAATTTCAACATTCTTCTCTGATACATGTGTTAGCACCTCCTATGCTGAACGATTGAAGGAAGATAAGACCAAGAAATAATAAGGGATAAATTAAAAAATTGGTAAAAATATGACCAAAAGGTATGCATTTAAACATTGGTAAAAGGTTAATATTCACAAGTTAAATCAAAATGTGCACTTTGGTTATTTTACTGCAGCATCGGTGGGTGTATATTTGTGATCGTGTGGATCTACGGACGTAAAATGACTCGCTGGGAAAAGTTGTATGAGAGAGAAATTTTTGGCGGATAGCGGAATGAGTTAATGAGTTAACAGGATCGATGGTCAAGAGATAACATGGATTAAATCTACGGCCATAATTTAATCCGTAGTATAAAGATGCAAGATTAAATGTTGATAAAGGTTGGAGGATTGCGTAGAAGGGGTTTGATCTAACGATTCAGATGAAAGATGTAATTTGATCAACGGCCATAATCTAATCCAGAGCCCGAACTTGTGAGACAGTTAAAACAAATGAGTGGTAGTGGAATTCAAACCGCCTTGCACATGGAATTATTTAGTAAGTTCCACTAGGAAAAGTGGTAAAGAAAAACAGCTTATTGGAAGCTCCGGAACCATTATCCATCATAAAAAGGTGAGTTGACCAAGGTAAAAGTTATTTTTTGTTTGCACGTTGCGGGTGAATAGAAGCAGACACAATGTTCCATCTTTCTTGAAAGTCAATTCCTTAGCATATGTCAACTACCAGGTAATCCTAAACTCCGAGATTCTTCTTGAATACTTGTTGCCGTTGCTTATTATGGAAAAATATCAGAGTTTGGGGGTATTATGCAGGGTTTTAGATGAAAGAGAAGAAGCAGTTATTGATAGGGAAGGGAATGTTTTTAACCCAATTATGTCGGTATACAGTATATTTGTTTCAAAGGAACGTCTATGGCAGTATAGGTTACAGGTAAATGATGTCCTAAATGTCTGTAATTCTTTCATGTATTACTTTGTTGTCGAGCAAACTTTACCCTTCCTGGAGTTCGTCGAGTGGTGTGCAAACAATTATTCATCTTCTGAAAGGGTTGTTATGAATTATGCAACTTCAAAAATTCTCTATAGAGTTGACACGAAATCTATTCACAAAGTGTTAAGTCTGCCTGATAATTTCCCCTTAAGTCCTGAGTCTTTCAATGAACAAGCTCTGATTGAGTTGTACAAAAATTGCGAAACTGAAATTAGATGTTAGTTCTTGTCTAGTATTTTAAAAGTCAGTCGGTGATTAGAAGGTTTGTTTCTACCATACAATGTCAGTATTTTCAGAGATGAAGTTCAATTAGTCATGTCAGTGGTCAGTTAAGTTTTGGGTCTGGATAATGATAAACATGTGAGTGAAGTCATTTTGGGTTTTTTGCTGAGTATAGGCTCGACCGACCCTAAATCCAATTT
Organism: Pseudotsuga menziesii; assembly: GCA_001517045.1. NCBI lineage: Eukaryota > Viridiplantae > Streptophyta > Pinopsida > Pinales > Pinaceae > Pseudotsuga > Pseudotsuga menziesii. The sequence goes on along the minus strand of LPNX010179234.1, from coordinate 397,816 downwards.
AGTCCACTGTTTCAATTTTGATGAGTTTTTAGCTGAAGCAATCCATACCCAGTTAGTTGAGTTTCCCAAGGTTAGGTTTTTCAGGTACCAGTCTTATTTGTTGAACATGTTATTGTGTTCAAATGTTTCAAGGCTATAGTTTCTATCTACAATGTTTTCTTCGGACCTTCCAAAGCAGATCAGCATGTTTGAATTTGTGAATACGATCATGGCTGGGGTATATAAAATGATTTTTGATTATGTCTTACCTAGAGTATTGGAAGACATGAGAGTCGTGTTGCAATCTTCTTCAGAGGGCAGAACAGGGGATTGGTTTTTACACAAGGAATTTACTATTATAAGAGTGTATGGGTTCACTGGAGAACCATATAGGTTTCCTGCCTTCTTAACACCAAGAGTGTTTGCATTAGAATTCATTAGACAAAGGCTATGTGCAGAAGAGGAACACTTTGGAGCATTCAAGAAATCTTCTGATGTAAAATTCCCTCTAAAGGTTGGTCCTTTCATCTTCAAAAATAAAAGTGCTTTGTCGGTTGTTGAAAAATTATTGGAAGTTATGGACTTTCAAAAAGAAGAAAAAATGAATTATGACCCTCATCAGATTATTTCTCAGAGAAGGAAATTGAACAAAAAAAAACCATTTGATCATCAAGTCATTGAAGGATTAGATAAAATGGCTAATCTTTTTAGTTTTGAACAAGATCCATAGGTTATGAAAGAAGAGATGATGGAAGCTGATGAAGATAAGAGAGATAAGTTGGCTTTAACAGTTCAAATGTCTGTTAATTCTAGTGTTATTAATAAAAGGACTCTCTCTGAAACAGGTTGCATGGACATGGATGAAGAAACTTCAAGTAAAAAAATCAAAATGCAACCTCATAATGAACTATCCATTCAGAAGAAGTAAGTTAAGAAGATTTAAAGAAAATGGTTTTGTTTCAGAAAAAATATGTACAAATGCAACAATATTCTTTTGAAGATAAAGGTAAAATAGAATCTAGCTCTCGGTACAAGTCCAAGACAGATCTGATGTCAAGTTATGCTGATAAGGAGATGCAATCATTGGATGAAACTAAAAATATGCTTCCCCGAGTTAGAAAGTTAATTAATAAAAAAACTTCATTGGTTTGTACTCGAGATGTAGAGAGAAATACCCTGAAATTTGTTGTGGTGAGTGACAAAAAGGTGTCTGAGATGGAGGTAAAACTAGATAAAATTAGCATCCCTAATAAAATATAGCTTCACAAACAAACCAGAGATGTCATCTATTCTGATTTGCTACATGCTACTGTGAAATTTACCAAATTGCAATCTCTTGTGGATAAAATGGAAGTTCAGTTAAAACATGAAAAAGTTGAAAATAAAGCTAATTTGATTCAAATAAAAAAACTACAAGGAGACATCATAAGTTTAGGGACTGAACCAAACAGTGTGAAAGAAACAAAGAAGCTTCTAGAAGAGAAATATAATACTATTCAATTGTTGAAAAAGAAGCTCAAGGTCCCTAAGACTCAACATGTTCAGTCTTCAAAATTGATTGTGTTAACACCTCTATGTTGAATAGCTAAGGAAGAGGTATGATTGAGGAGTGATAAAAGGATACATAAAATTGGCTAATTTTGATGGTCTTGACTTCATTATTAAAATGTTCATTTTGATTATGTTGTTACACAATCCAAAGGTGTAAAGGGTGAGTGTTAAGATCTATGGCTGAGAAACAATCCACTGAGTAAAGATACACACTTGAAAAAATGAGAAAGGCTAGCGGAATATGTACCAACAATCTTGATCCAACAGTTTAGGCGAAAAGTGAAAATTCATCAGCGGTCATTGTTGGTTCTGGAAGGTAAAGCTGCGAGATGTTTAAAAAGGAAAAGTTCTAGCCGAATGTAAACCTTGTTCCACGTGGCAACTTGGAGTGAGTTCTGCGGAGGAAAGCAGTAAAGGGAAAACCACTTTATCAGAGCTCCAAAAAAGTTCGACATATAAAAGTGAAATTGACTTGGATTAAAAAATCATTTCAAATGCACGCTGTGGGTGAAAGGGAAGTGGACAATTTGCCATCTTTCCAAAGTCAAATTCTACGTATCTACAGTCACAGGTAAGCCTTAAAATGCTTAAACTTGGTTTGAAGAGTTGTTTCCATTGTTCATTATGGAAAAGGAACAGGGTTTAGGATTTTTATGCAGAGTCTTGGATGAAAGAGAAAAATTTGTTGTCGATAGGGAAAGAAACGTATGTGACCCTGTTCTATCAGTTGGTAATGTATCAGTCTCAAAGGAGCAGTTGTGGCAGTGTAATTTGCAAGGGAATGATGTTCTGAATGTCTGCAGTTCTTTCTCATATTATTTTTCTATTGAACAAACCTTACCATTTCCCGAATTTGTCAAGTGGTGCGCAAACAGTTATTCTCCCTCTGAAAGAGTTATCATGAGTCATACCACGTCAAAAATACTTTGTAAGGTTGATGCGAAAACTGTTCATGGAATACTGAACCTGCCTGATAATTTCCCTGATAATTGTGAGTCTTTGAATGAGCCAGTCTTAGTCAAAATGTATAAAAGTTGTAAAACCGAAGTTAGATTCCAAATTCTATCCAGTATTCTGAAAAATGGTCAGTCATTAGAAGCACTTTTTCTTCCATATAATGTCAACATTTTAAAAAAAGAGGTACAGATGGTCATGTCTTTAATCAATCAAATTCTAGGTTTGGATAATGATATTCATATCAGCAAAGTCATCTTAGTTTTCTTATTGAGTATAAGTTCAATTAACCCCAAGTCTCATTTAATCCGTTGTTTTAATTTGGATGAGTATCTGGCCGAGGTTATCCATGTCCAATTGGTCGAATTCCCAAAATTCAAGTTTTTTAGGTATCAGACATACTTACTGAACATGCTGTTGTGTTCTAATGTGTCAAAATTGCAATTCTTATCCACCATTTTCTCTCCAGATCTTCCAAAACAAATTAACATGTTTGAGTTTGTAAATACAATTATGGCTAGGGTTTACAAATTGTTGTTTGATGATGTTTTACCAAGAGTGCTAGAAGAAATGAGACTTATGCTACAGTCTTCCTCAGAGGATAGAATATGCTACAGTTTCTATATAAAGACTTTACTATTTTGAGGGTGTATGGATTTACTGGGGAACCATATAGGTTACCTATTTTTCTGACTCCAAGAATATTTGCACTTGAATTTATGAGGCAAAGGTTATGTGAAAAAGAAGAACATTTTGGAGCATTCAAAAATTCTTCTAATGTTAAATTTCCTCTCAAAGTTGGTCCATTTATTTTCAAAAATAAAAGTGTTGGAGACATTTACCATCATACACACTCTTTTTGGTCAAATTGTCCTAGTTAAACCACTATCCTAAGTATAATTGACATTAATTGACATCAGTGGAGCATTAATTACCATCATCCAGTCACACCCATGCCTACCTACAATCAAGGAGGCTAACTTAGCCTTCTCCTGCAGTCAAGGAGGCTAACTGGAGCACTCCGGGGGTGATCTGAGTGATATTAATGCACCTAATTGCTAACTGGTGGTTACAATCAGTTCAACCAGTCATTTAAGGCCCTCCTCTCATTAAATATATTATTTAATGATTATTTATTATTATTTAATGATCTGGAGTCAACAGGGCGCCTCCACCAACTTCTGATGATCAGTTCAGCTTCAGTCAACCTCATCGGGGTTCATTGAAGTCATGGAGCACTAGCACTTGATGGTTGGCTTGCTATGACATGTGTTTGATCTCCTTCAGTTGAGATTCAATCATTTATTGCACTCCAACTTCAGTTAGGGTTTGGTGAGTTAATTAGGGTTTTGGTCAAGTGGTTAACTAAGTGTGAACAAATGGTTGAGAGTCAGTTAAGCTAGACTCACTCACTGAATTCAAATTGTCTCCTTAGGTATTTGAATTATTCATGGATTCAAGCTATTGCTTGACATTGGTATTGTAACCATTCATTGTTTATTAAATATACAGATAGGAAACCAATTCTGATTCTGATTAACACCATTTCATGAGTATTTGTTGATTATTCTTTCATGAGATTGATTTTTAGTTCCTAGATCAATGTGCAATATTAATATGGTATCAGAGCATACGGCGGGACAAATATCTATCTCTCGAAAATAAGCTTTTTGACAGATTTCTCCATGAAAAGTGAGCAATAGCTCAAAATTCCAACACTGCACCAGAAGCCAAGGCTTACCACTCAATATACCAAGTAAAGAATTTGTTGATCAAGCTTGCTTGATTGACTATGATGGGTGTGATGAAAGCCTAAAATGTGCAGGCTGTCTGACCTTATTTTGCCCTTTCTATTTTGATTTTTAGGTTTCTACAGGTGAAGCATTCGCTACAACATATGCAGATGGCCTCCTCGGTACCTCTCTTGACTCCATACAATTTCCACACATGAAAAAATAAAATGGAGATTCAATTTCGCTCCAAAGGACTCCATAGAGTCACCATGGACACTGAAGTTGAGCCTGGATCCGCCATAGAAAAATCAAGATTCTTGAACAAGAAGGATGAAGCCTTCAGTTTCTTGTGCCTGTCTATTTCCGAAGACCTTCTCTTCCATCTTACGGATCTAAAGACACCAAAAGAAATATGGGACAAATTGGAATCTCTATATGGAAAGCATGATGACTTGAGAGTTTACCAACTTGAAAATGAACTCATGTCTCTCCAACCTTCCAATTTCGAGACTCTGAATTATTTCTTTACAAAGTTCAAGCATATTGTTTTACTCTTGAAGCAATGCAAAGTGGAGAAGGAGGATGATCAGCTCATCCTAGCCATCCTCTCCAAACTCGGGGTTGATTATTCAGTTTTTGTTTCTACATTCCGTGCAGGGAAGCTCACAACCCCCGGATGGAAGATGCCTACACTCAATGCCTTCATTGAGTCCCTAACTAATGAACATGACAAGCTTGTCCAGATGGGGATCATCCGATATTCCCATGATCAAGCCCTCCATGTCTCAGGGCCCAAAGATCTTAAGGGTAAAGAAAAGTAGCAGAAAAATTAGCAAACTAAATTTGATGCTTCCAAGCCTAGAGTTTAAAATCAGCAGCATGATGAATCTTTCGGCTAAAGGAAGAACAAAGGCAAAGGGCACAATGGGAAAGAAAAAGTCAGGTGTTCTTACTGCGGGAAGGGTTTTCACCCTAAACATGCCTGCATGAAGAAAAATATTGATGAAGCAACCTCTCTCCTTGAGAGGAATCACATCAATCTTTCGGAGAGCTTTCAGAGGAGAGATCACCAAGATCAGGAACCACAGCATGAGAAAGGTCATGCCCTTATGGCAAGCACTTCGAAGTCCAAAGCACTGTTGATTGATAGTGGAGCTTCAAATCACATGATGGCTGAAAAATACTCATTTTCATCCTTGGAGACCGAAAAATCCATCCCCATCCACATGGGAGATGACTCCACCATCATTTACGAAGGACAAGGTAATTTAGATCTAGAAAATGGTTTTTTTTCTAATGTTTTGTATGCACCGTCTCTAGCAGCAAATCTCCTTAGTGTCTATCAGATGACACATACGGGAATTCCTAAGAGAGTCTCTTTCAGCCCAAATGATGTTGAGATAACAGAAATTGCATCCAGGAAACTCAGTGCAAAAGGCCTTGCAAATCATCATGCAAAAGCCTATGAGTTCTCTCACTTCATTGCGGATGCAAAGCCCACCGCTCTGCTAAATCATGGAAATGAGGTTAGTAGGCTGTGGCATGGGAGGTTTGGCCATCTTAATTTCAAATATTTGCATCAATTATAGAAAAAATCCATGGTTGAAGGCCTCCCGGTCATCAAGGCAACCACGGGAGTCTCCAAGGGCTGTGTGATTGGAAAACACCCTGAGCACAAGTTCGATCGGGGGAAGGAAAACCGAGCTACAAGCATATTGGGGCTGAGACATTCTGATATCAGTGGTCTGATTCCTGTCACATCCATGAATGGATCAAGGTACCTCCTTACTTTTATTGATGATTTTTCAAGGTATACATGGGTTTTCTTTCTCAAAAAGAAATCAGAAGTATGTGAAAAATTTTCTGAATTGAAGGCCTTGATCGAAAATGCCTATGGGCTTAAGATCAAGATCTTGAGATCTGATAATGGAGGGGAGTATGTCAGTAATTATTTGCTGTAATTTTTCTCCCAAAGTGGTATTCAGGTCCAACATTCAATTCCCTACACTCCCCAGCAGAACGGAGTAACGAAAAGGAAGAACCAGTCTCTCAAAGAGATGACCACCTGTATGTTGGAGTCAAAGAAGCTTGCTGCAAATTTATGGGATGAAGCCATGCATGCTACAGAATACATTAAAAATAGGGTGCCACATTCATCATTGAAATGAAAGAATCCTTTTGAAGCATACTTCGGACACAAGCCAGATGTGTCGAACCTACGGGTGTTTGGGTCCACTGCATGGGCTCGGATTCCGCTTGATAAAAGAAGGGCTTTGCAACCGCAGAGCATAGAATGTCTATTTATTGGGTATCTTGATTAATATAAAGGATTCAAGCTACTGGATATCAATACCAAACAGATCATCATCGAGAAAAGTGTCAAGTTCGATGAGCCTCTTCAGGAGGTGGAACTAGTGAAGGAGAAAACTGCTGAATTTCCTTCCTATTCCACTAAATATTTGGATGATGAAATTGGGGGTGATGACCCTGATTTGGATCCTCTGATTTCTGATATCAGTCTGCAACAATAATTAGATACTGAATCAGAACCTGAATTGCAAAATCATCTTCCTACATGGGCCCAACAGACACTCTCTTCCGCAGGAGACAACATTGGAAATCTGGATGATCCAAGGAGAACCCAGTATGATTTTCAAAGAGCAGGTATTGCGTTATCTTGTTCTGATAATTTCTGTCCAAAAATTGCTATTTGATGATTAGTTCAGATCCAAAATCCTACTACCATGCTTGGAATGATCTAAGATGGCAAGTTGCCATGGATGAAGAGATGAATTCTCTTCAAAAAAACACTACTTGGGAGCTAGTTTCTCTTCCTCCGGGAAGGAAATTGGTTCAATGCAAGTGGGTGTTTCGGAAAAAGGTTGATACTGATGGAATAAACTACAAATATAATTCAAGTCTGGTAGCAAAATTTTTCTCTCAGTTCCAAGGAGTGGACTACCATGAGACCTTTGCACCGGTTGCAAAAATGGACTCCATCCGCCTTGTTTTGGCTATTTCCGCATCCAAGCACTGGGAGGTGCATCACATGGATGTTAAGTTAGCCTTTCTACATGGAGATATTCATGAGGAGATATACATGAATCATCCTGAGGGCTACATCACTGATCCATTTTTGGTTTGCAAGCTAAAGAAGTCACTATACGGGTTAAAGCACGCCCCAAGAGAGTGGTATTCCAAGATGGATGCCTTCCTTCTCTCGCAAAACTTTCAGAGATGTAGATCAGATCCAAATGTGTATTTACAGAAGCATGATGGTCATATAATTATCATTTTTTATATGTTGATGACTTACTGATCACAGGTAGCACAATTTCCTCCATTTCAGCCATCAAAACTGCCCTCCACAATGCCTTTGAAATGAGTGATTTGGGGCTTCTAAAACAATTTTGGGGCTCGAAATCAAGCAAAATTCTGATGGGATTATGGTCACTCAGTCCAAATACATTTCAGACCTGTTATTCAATTTTAACACGGCTGAATGTAGGCCTGCACCATTCCCTTTCCTTTCAGGGATCAGCCTTGAAGAAGGAAAACACACACCTTCCATGGACTACACTATCTATCGATAGCTGATTGGTAGCTTGTTGTACTTGACACATTCTAGGCCTAATATTTGTTATGCCGTGAATGCTATATCAAGATAAATGCAGCAGCCTCATGATCTTCATTGGAAGGCAGCTAAGAGGATCCTCCAGTACATTCAGGGAACCAGGACCTACGACATTCACTATGCTGCAGACTCTGAGCTAGAGCTGGTTGGATACACAGATTCCTATTGGGTGGGTGATTCTATTGATCAGAAGTCAACTTCCGGATATGTATTCATGTTTGGTGGTGGCCCTATTTTCTGGTCAAGAAAAAAGCAGGCTACCATAGCACTATCTTCAGCAGAGGCCGAGTATCGAGGAGCGGTGAATGCTTGCATCCAAGCAGTTTGGTTGCAAGGCATTCTTTCAGAGTTTGATCTTGGTAGTACTTTGTCCACTGTCCTCTTTTGTGACAACCAGAGTGCTATTAAGATATCCATGGATCCAGTTACTAGGAAGAAGACCAAGCATGTAGAGATTCACATGCACCATATCAGGGAGCTAGTGCATGACAGGACCATCATTATGCAATACTGCCCGACTGATGAGATGATTTCAGACATCTTAACCAAGAGCTTTTCAGAAAAGAAGTTCACTTACCTCCATTCACTGTTGGGGGTGATTTCATCAGGGTGATCCAGACTACTTTCAGTGTTCAGCTTGAGGGGGGGTTTTCCCACTAGGTTTTCCCTCTTTTCCTCACTTAGTTTGTTTTGAGCATTGTTTCAGTTTCAGCATTGTACAGGGTGACCTATGGTCTTAGTTGTCGAGGCCCTAGAATTTTTATGCATCTATGTTTTCTAACTCTTCCTGAGTATAGCTTAAGGGGGGGTGTTGGAGACATTTACCATCATACACACTCTTTTTGGTCAAATCGGCCTAGTTAAACCACTATCCTAAGTATAATTAACATTAATTGACATCAGTGGAGCATTAATTACCATCATCCAGTCACACCCATGCCTACCTACAGTCAAGGAGGCTAACTTAGCCTTCTCCTACAGTCAAGGAGGCTAACTGGAGCACTCCGGGGGTGATCTGAGTGATATTAATGCACCTAATTGCTAACTGGTGGTTACAATCAGTTCAACCAGTCAGTTAAGGTGCCTCCTCTCATTAAATATATTTTTTAATGATTATTTTTTATTATTTAATGATCTGGAGTCAACAGGGTGCCTCCACCAACTTCTGATGATCAGTTCAGCTTCAGTTAACCTCATCGGGGTTCATTGAAGTCATGGAGCACTAGCACTTGATGGTTGGTTTGCTATGACATGTGTTTGATCTCCTTCAGTTCAGATTTAGTCAATTATTGCACTCTGACTTCAGTTAGGGTTTGGTGTGTCAATTAGGGTTTTGGTCAAGTGGTTAACTAAGTGTGAACAAATGGTTGAGAGTCAGTTAAGCTAGACTCACTCACTAAATTCAAATTGTCTCCTTAGGTATTTGAATTCTTCATGGATTCAAGCTATTGCTTGACATTGGTATTGTAACCATTCAGTGTTTATTAAATATACAGAGAGGAAACCAATTCTGGTTCCGATTAACACCATTTCATGAGTATTTGTTGATTATTCTTTCATGAGATTGATTTTTAATTCCTAGATCAATGTGCAATATTAATAAAAAGTGCCATGTTGGTTATAGAGAAGTTACTATGAGTTATGGATTTTCATAAGGAACAAAGAATAAATTATGATCCACATCATATCATTTCTCAGAGGAAGTAGTCAAACAAAAATAAACCATTTGATCATCAAATGGTTGAAGGTTTAGATAGAATAGCCAATTTGTCTTATTTTGAAGAAAATTCAGAAAGCAATGAAGATAGAAGAAACAAGTTGGACGCTCTGATTAGGATTTTTTTAGCTTGTTTAGGTTTGATTTTGGACTGGGCCGCAGTTTTGTAGCCTGCTGTCTTGGTGGAAGGGTTAATTTGAGGTTTGTAGCAATTTGTGGGGCTTATTGGCTGCCACGGTTCTCTATCAGTAATGGAGGATCTGGAGGTAGTTGATTACACCAGTGACAGGCTGGAGAGCACTGACATCTGGGCGGTTCCAGGTGGAGGGTCTTTGGAGCATTTGGTGGAAATCCCTAGGGTGGGTTTGGCTGAACAGGATCCGGTTAATTTTAAGCCGCTGGGGTTGGAAGACTTTTCATCCCCTCCTGCTTTCTTTGTTTCTTCGCCGGTGGCTCATGTTCCGGCTGCTTCTCTGGTGGATCCCTATTTTCAGTGGACTGATGGTTTGTTGGGGCCCTCAAGCTGGTTGGATGAGGGGGTTTCATTGCCTCAGAACATAGGGCTCTCACCATCAATTTTTCAGAGTGGGTCTGTGGCTGATGCTGGCCATGTTCAGGCGTCTGTAGGTGGGGTTTTCGGTCAGTCTGTGTAGGGTCAGGGATCAAGCGGTGAATACTCGGAGGAGGATTGGAGGGTGTTGTTGGCTACTGCGGAGCATCGTGGGTGTGGCTCTCCCAGAAGGGTTTTCTCTGGTTGTCAAGGGGTTTCGGGTGAGCCGGCAGGGAAACTGGATGGGGTTCTTGGTAGTTCTAAGGGTCGACGTAAGAACTGGATCAAGAAGAAGCTGGTTCGGAATTATGTGGTTGGAGAAGATTTATCTTGGGACAACGTTCTGAAGATGGCGAAGTTTACTCTGGTAGGGAGGGTTATGGGGCGCAATTTTGCTAAAAAGACTATTCAGGATTGGGCTGCGGCTTCATGGGGCAAACAATTTGGATATGATCCGGAGATAGAAATGTTGAATAGAGGCTAGTTTGACATCAATATGAAGGAGGAGGAGGATTTAGGATGGCTTCAAACCAAATGTTGGCATATTGATCACTCTCCAGTCCTTTTGAAGCCATGGACCCCCCTTTTTGATGCTAGCAAAGAGAAGGTGGACGTAATCCCTATATGGGTGAGATTACATCTCTTCCCCTCCATTTCTGGGATTTGTATCATTTTCGAGGGATTGGTGATATCCTTGGATCCTTTCTGGAGGCAAATCTTTCCTTTCTCGAAACGAAGGATAAAAAGGTGGCTCGAATTCTGGTGAACATAAATATCGGGGGGGTTTGGAAGAATCTATTATCTTGGAATGGGGACCGGATCCCATTACTCAGGTATTGGATTACGAGAATGTCCCATTTCGATGTAGACGGTGCCATGTCTATGGGCACCCGGCGGCGTCATGCAAACTGCAGGTGCGTTCTCACAATGGTAGTCGAAGGAATGGTGATTGGGTTGCTCGTGACAAACCCTCTGAGCGGCCACATGTGGTTGTCGGCCCTTCTCAGTCCTCGGCGAATGATTTGGACAGTGAACTGCCTGTTGAAGAATTGATTTCTCATGTTCCTGGGGTGGCCGTAGGGACTTTTGATCAGCCAACGCAGACTTCCATTCTGGTAGAAGACACGGCAACTGGGGATCCCTCTGGTTCGGGTAACCCTAACTTACATCTGTTATCTAATGTTAATCTGTTCTTGAATAGTGTTTCCTTTCTTGGGTTTGATTGGATTGATGGTTTGAGGAAGCTTTCTATTTCGGGGCAGCATGGCCTTCCTTTGCCCTTTGTCACAGATGAGGTCTTTTCGGGGTTGGGTTCTCAACCTGTTGCTACCCTTTCTGATATTGACCTTGTCCAACCTATAGCTTTTTCTGATTTTGATTCTGTCCAACCTTTTTCGTTGGAAGCTCCCCCTTCTGCTGTTGTGATTCCTGCACCTGATATTTGTCTTGAGGAGTCCTCTCTTTCCCCTCTAGAATCTACGGAGTCGGGTTATTTTTTAAGATCCAGCCACAAAACTGTTCCGGGGTTGGGTAAGAGTTCCTCGACTGTGAGAAAAGGTCGAGGTAGGAAGACAAATCTTTTCAAGGCCCAGTCCAGAGCCAAGGAGGATCTGTTGGGAGGATCACAAATTTTGATTGAAAAGGCCCTTAGAGTGGAGATGGCCAATAAGAAAGGTCAATCATGAAGCTTATGTCTTTCAACTGTAGGGGGCTAGCTGGGCCTAGAAAGAAATCAGCCCTCATCAGGGTGCTTACTCTTGAGAATCCTGATGTTATTATGCTTCAAGAGACTTTAGGAGTAGGTGAGGTGATTCAGGGGAAACTGGAAAGCTAGTTACCTGGTTGGTCTTTTGTGACTTTGGATGCGAAAGGCCGTTCTGGGGGATTGGCGGTGGGTTGGAGAAATAGTAGTTTTAAGTTGATTAACTCTTGGGGATCAGAGGCAGTGTTGGGAGTTGAAGCTTTTTCTGAAGAATTGGGGATTTCTCTTTCTGTGATTAATATATATGGTCCTTATCTTAACAGAGCTCCTTTTTGGGATTCACTGCTACAAAATCCGCTGGTCAATGGAGATTCGGTCGTGCTGGGTGGTGATTTAAATTTCTCCCTGGGGCATAATGAGGTTTGGGGTCCTCATGCTCAGGTGGATTCCTTGGCGGGGCTTTTTGTGCAGCATTTGATGGTGAAGGGATTGCTGGATATTGAGCCTGTAAAATTGAAACCGACTTGGAGAAATAAGCGTTGTGGGGATGCTAGGGTGGCTAAAAGAATTGATCAATTTTTGGTAGCAGAGCAGTTGGTGGACAGTTTTTTCTTGGTAAGACAATGGGTGGGAAGTGGGGGTCATTCCGACCACTTCCCTATCTTCTTCGAAATCAAAAAGGGGCCCAACAATCCTCCAAGACCTTTAAAATTCAATAAATGATGGCTTCAGGAAGAGTCTTTCAAAAATCTTTTTCTTTCTCATTGGAATCCTATTGGGAGGGAAAATGACAGATCGGTTGCATTACAGTTTGCAGATAATATTAAACGCCTTAAGGTGTTTATCAAGGAGTGGGCAGTAGCAAAGAGAAAAAGAGATGAGGCCGAGCTGAAGGCTATTGAAGCAGCTCTCCTACTGATCTATGAAGGCGATGGAGGTGGGTTTTTAACTCAAGAGTCTAAAGAGGTATTGTCAAGGTTGGAGGGCAGGCACAATACTCTTTTGTTGGAAAAAGAGGAAGCATGGAGACTTAAAATTCGAGCGATTTGGTTGGAGAGTGGAGATGATAACACAAAGTTTTTTCATGCCTATGCCAGAGGCAGGAAGGTGGCAAATACTATTTGGAGTCTGCAGGATGAGGAGGGTTCTTCTTTTGTCTCTTTTGAAGAAAAGGCCACATGTGGGGTGAAACATTTTCAAGATTTTTTTCAAAGCTCCACCTCAGGCTTCAATTGAAGAGGTTATCAAACTGGCACAGATGTTCCCTCGTTTCGTGGGTGAGGAGGGCAATAGGGACCTTATGAAGGAAGTTTCGGAAGAAGAACTTAAGGTGGTTATGGGAAGTTTTCAGAAAGATAAAAGTCCAGGGCCAGATGGATGGACTATTGATTTTTTTCTGGCTCTCTTCGATATTTTGGGGATGGATTTGTTGCAGGTGATTGAAGACTCTAGGTCATTTGGATGGATTCCGGCTAGTTTCAATACTACTTTCATAGCTCTCATCCCAAAAACTGACAATGCCAGAACTCTATCTGACTTCAGGCCTATCTCTTTGTGCAATTGTGTGTATAAGATTATCTCAAAAGTCATAGCCTTAAGATTGAAGGATATTCTATCTAAACACATTTCTGCAGAACAGTTTGGTTTTCTGGAAGGTCGTCAGATCCATGAGGCAGTCGGGGTGGCTGAAGGACTTCACAGTCTTAAAGCTAGAAGGCTGAAAGGGGCTATTCTTAAAATTGATCTTTCTAAGGCCTATGACAGAGTCAGTTGGCTTTATTTGAGGTTGCTTCTAACCCATTTAGGTTTTGGAATCAATTTTATAAGATGGATTATGTCGTGTATAACTACTGTTTCTTTCTCTGTTTTGATTAATGGAGCAGCCTCCTCCTTTTTTCATGCTGAGAGAGGGCTGAGACAAGGGTGCCCTTTGTCTCCGCTCCTCTTTCTTTTGGTTGCTGAAGGTTTAAGCAGGGCTTTAAGAGTAGCATGAGTAGACGGTCGTTTCATTGGGATTCAGATAGCTCCGAATTTAAATATTACACATCTACTCTTTGTGGATGATGTACTGATTTTCTGCTCTGGTACTAGAGGAGAATCTAAGGTTCTTTTCAAGATCTTGGATCTTTTCTCAAAGGCCACAGGTATGGAGATAAATGCTGGTAAATCTTCCTTGACTAATCATATGTTAAGACCAGAAGAGGAGGTCGATCTCTTGAGGTTTTTTCCATATACTACAGCAGGTTTGGAGGATGGGATAAAATATCTTGGCTTCTCATTAAAAGCTAACAAGTATCGGAAACAGGACTGGTTTTGGTTGATTAGGAAGGTTGAGAAATGCCTTATGGTCTGGAGTCACAAGTGGCTCTCTAGAGCTGGCAGATTAGTTTTAGTCAAAGCTGTTTTGGAGGCTATTCCGATGTATTGGATGTCTTTATCTTGGATACCGAAAGGGATCCTTGAAAGGATTAGGAGGATCTGTTTTAGATTCCTTTGGAGTGGACATAAAGAAGATCAGACTACCCCTTGGGTGAACTGGAAAAGGATTGCTGTTCCAAAAGGATTTGGAGGATGGGGTCTTAAGGACATTTTTCTGTTTTCAAAAGATTTGGTTGCAAAGGGAGGGTGGAGATTGTTGAAATCTAGCAGCCTATGGACCCGGGTGAATAAACAGAAGTATCTATATGGAGAGAGTTTTTTGGATTGGATTAGAAACCCCAGGAAGTCACATGTAGGAGGATCGATGATTTGGAAAGCAATTGTTAACTCTTTTGATCTGATCAAAAACAATTTGGCTTGGGATGTGGGCAACAGGGAAAGTGTTTTGATCAGCAGGGACCCATGGATGGGCAGTTTTCAACAACACCTCCTTCCTCCTGATGTTATTGAGTTGTTATGCCTTCAAGGGGTAGTCACAATTAATCATTTAGCTGTTCCAAGGCTCAATGAACCGTGGAATCAATTTTGGAGAAGGGCTGACTCCTTTGGTTTGGGGGTTCGGGAGACTGTCATTATGGAACATTACCTTCGGGATCTAGTGTGGGATAACATTATACTTTTTGATCAAGAAGATTCATTGGTATGGGAGGCTGATCCGGGGGGAGTTTATAGTCCTAAGGCTGGGTATCAAGCTCTTAGTGCAAGGTTGAATCAAAGGGAAGAAGTCTGGTGGTGGAGGCCTATGTGGAGGCTTAAATGCCTAGCCAAAACTAAGATGTTCATGTGGTGTGTTTTGAATAATAAGGTTCCTACGTGGGACGTTCTTCAAAAGCCCTCTTTTCAGGGTCCGGGATGGTGTGTCTTATGTAAAAGGGAGCTGGAATCTTCTCTGCACCTATTTCTTAAATGTTCCTACATTCATGATGTCTGGAAGGAAGTTACCATCTTGGTTTGTTATAACTATCAGTGGGAAGGGGATTCTATTGGGGAAGCTTGGGAATCATGGTGGAGGAGAACAAACTAGAATCAGCATAAAATTTTACCTTTGCTAGTTATTTGGGGGGTTTGGATGGCTCGTAATCAGGCTATTTTCAAAGATGCCCCAAGCATCCCGGCTATTACTGGTACTCTGTCAGTGGGCTTCTACAATTCTTTTCCGGAACATATCAGGGCTGTTAGAGAACGTCGGTCTTTAGCTTTGGAACTTGATAGATCTATTCCGTGGGCTTTCTTTGATGGGGAAGCCCAGAACAATCTGCGTGGTGGTGGTGCAGTTCTTTATTTAACTGATTCACATTTCTTTGTTATGTCTTTGGGGCTTGGGGGAGGCACAAATAATTTTGTTGAATTAATGAGTCTCAAAATGCTGTTGATGTTTGCTTTGGAGAAAGGGTGCACTGCACTTAATTTTCTTGGGGACTCTTTGAATGTTATAAACTGGATCAATCATACACAAGAGTGTAGGCATTTGAGATTAGCGCGCATTATATCTTCCATTCGGCAGCTCCTCCTTCGATTTGACACCTTTTCGTGCCGCCATGTATACAGGGAAAATAACCAGGAAGTGGACAAAGCTTCCAAGGAAGGGCTTCGGCTGGAAATGGGCACTTGGTTGGTGACAGAATATATTGAAGGCATTGTTCAGTCTTTTTATCACAGGCCGTTTATTGAAATTATATGAGTTGACAGTTTTTTTGATGGTAAAACAGCGGCTGTTCTTAGTCGCGGGTTGAGATCTTGGTTAATATTACATGAACAATGTTGTATAGTCGAAGCATAATATTATCGCCTATGTTGTTATCTGTTGTATGCTCTTCCAGCATGTATATGACAGCTGCTTTCTGTTTACCGAATTGGTCTTTTGTGATCCCGTTCAACAGTGGGTTCAGAATATTAATGATGTTTTATGCTGGTTGTGTATAATCAGTTGATCGTTATGAACAATATGTTAGCAGAAGCATATTATAACACAATTTTTGTTAACAGTTGTATGCTCTTCCAGCATAGCTTTGACAGATGTTTTCAGGTTACCAAATTGGTCTTTTTCGATTCTGTTGGTAGAACTTGAATCAACAGAGGGTTCAGAATACTTTTGATGTTTTATGCTGGCTGTGTATAATCGGCTGATCAACAGGATACTATTTTTTGTTGAAAACTATAACGTAATGATCTATTTAGCTACTTGTGGAAAAGCATATGTGTTTGCTTACTTTGCTTTAATATTACCGAAGACTTGGCAGTCTATCTCTTGGATCCATTTATTGGACTCTGGAATTCACCTGGATGTGAATATGCTTAATGTAATTTTGATCTCGAAAGATGAATAAAATTACATTTTTTTTTCTTGGAAAAAAAAAAGAAGCAACAAGTTGACTACAGTGGTTCAAGCACCTGATAATCCTAGTATTTTGAATATGAGGAGTCTTCATGAAACCAATGGCATGGATATGGATGAAAATATTTCACATAAAAAGATCAAAACAAACTTTCAGGATGGTCAAGTTTCAGAAGAAATAGTTTTAGAGGATTCAAAGAAAATGGTCTTGTTTCCGAAAAAGTCTATACATATGCATCAGTATTCCTTCGGAGGAGAAGGCAGCACAGAGTCCAGTTCCCATTTCAAATCCAGAACAGAGTTAGTATCAAGTTATGCTGAAAAACAAATGCAGTCATAAGATGAAACTAGAAATCTGCTTCCTCAAGTTAGAAGTCTAATCAATCAAAAGACATCATTGATTTCTACTCGAGACGTAGAGAGGAATACCTTGAAGTTTGTCGTGGTTAGTGATAAGAAAGTGTCTGAAATGGAGGTAAAGTTGGACAAAATTAGTGTCCCTGATAAGATACAACTCCATAAACAGACAGGAGATATTATTTACTCTGATTTATTACAAGCTATTGTGAAAATTAATAAATTACAGTCCCTTGTAGATAAGATGGAGCTTCAGCTGAAGCATGAGAGGGTGAAAAATAAAGCAAATTTGATCCAAATTAAAAAGTTGCAGGGGGATTGTGTAAGTTTAGGAACTGAACCAGGAAATATGCAGGTGCCCCAAAAGATTTTAGAAGAGAAAGACAATACCATTCAGGTATTGAAAAAGAAACTCAAAATTCCAAATGTTGAACATGCTCAATCCTCAGAGTTGTTTACACTTCAAGAAGAAAAAGATAAAATTTATCAAGAGATGATGGATTACAAAGGGAAATCATTGAAGTTGCAAGAAGAGAAAAACAAATGGGAGGTGTTAAGAGCTGAATTGATGGTTCATATTTCAAAGTTAAAAAAGGATCAAAATGATGAAAATGAAATTATGGAAGAGATGATGAGTCAAACCCCTGTTGATAATTATTTACCCCTTATAGATATTGAAAAGCCGTTAAATGAATTCTCTGTAGATGATTTATTGGTTCCTATGTCACAGGTAAGTCTGAAAGAAGTGGAGATTAAGGAACTAAAAGAGGAAAATGAAAAAATTAAATCAGAATTGGCTAGGAGCATCGAGGAGAAGAATAAAACATTGAATGATAAAAGCCAATTACAGAAAAAGTTCAGTGAGTTAAAGGAAAGAAGTACAGGAAGAGCTCCTATACAATGACCTAAGCATTTAATTTGGGATACATTGTCTATAGAAATCACCAAGTTTAGACACTATTCAAATTTTATTGATGATGAAAGTGCACTAATCAATTTAGCTACTCAAAGACTGAAGTTGGCAAATGAAACCATGGAAAAGAAGCCTTTAAATACTGCTCGTAATGCTTTAAATTTCTTGAATTCTCTAACATATCAGAAATTACAGGACATCGGGATTAAGGATAGAGTAACAATTATGCTATGGGAAAAAACGTTTATTAACAAACATCAACTTATGAAGGCGGTGCAGGATAAGGCTAATACAATGTCTTCGCAGATAAAGGATTTCAGACTCACTTTTAAAGATCTATTTGATGATGGCCTCCCTTCTTTTTGGGACGACGAAGGAAGGTTATTTTCTCAAGAGCATTATCACAATTTGCTAGTACAGAATCGCATGGACCATTCCAAGTTTGAAGATTTAGTTAAAGGGTTGACTGGAAAGATCATTGTTGAAAAATTGACAGAGAATTTTGAAATATTGCAAAAGTTTTTAATCATTAGGAAAGGATTGCCTGTTGTATCTTATGAAACTTATGTGGATCTGGAGGTGTCCATTAGAGAGATGACAGAATACGACACCCCAAATGCAGAACAATGGAGGATCGTGGAAAGATTCAGGAATACCAAGTCCATACTTCATCCTTGAAAACAGGTTTTGCATTTCGTGGAGCTGCTTATTCGAGATACCTTGTAGTCACTAAGTTGGTCATAATCAAACAATCTGTTGTTTGAATCGAAGCACGTAGTTTTATTCCTAGATTTTAGGGATATGGTTACAAAGACTTTGATTAATAGATTATTCGGTTATTGATCTTCTTGGGAAGAAGCTATCTTTGTATATATTTGAATTTATTTGATGTATTGGGGGTTGGAACCCATATGTTTAGACTGATATTTTTTGAGAACTTATCATTTTTTGAGTAAATAACAGAGCCGAATGTTGGTTGATCTCCAAAGAGTCCTGTGTCATTTAATGTTACAGTCTATGCCTTCTTCCCATGTGATTGTCTTCTAAGTGCTTACCTTCCATTATGTTTTCTTTCGTATCTGAACATAGTGTTTAATAGTTTCAAAATTCATACATGTTATGCTCTGCCTATTGTTTCAAGTATTTCACAAATATTTCTTCTAAAGTCAATATAGAATTCATCTTGTGATGCTTTATATTGATGGATTGTTCATGTTTCTCTCTTATTTGCCCAAAAAACAATGAATGACTGTGACTAGATGATTATCTTGCCTTTGTTGGGATTCTGTGTATGAAGCTTTGTTTATCTTTATCTATTTGACTCCATTTCTGAATGGTATATGTGTTGTTTCAACCACCTACTTGACTTAAAGTACTGATTTCACATATTTGGCCTTGTTAAATTTATATTTGAGAGATCCCTCTCTAGAAAGAAAAGTCGGTTTCTTTCTAAAGTGGTTTTTGATGTTACCTTGAGATTACCTTCCACAACCTTGGGTATATTTTGAGTGCTAACATATTGCACTACAAGAAGAAAAACAAAAGGTTTACCATGAAATGATGGAATACAAAGGGAACTTATTGAAGATGCAGGAGGAGAAGAACAAATGGGAAACATAAAAAGTTGATTTTATAACTCAGGTTACAAGGTTGAATAAAATTCAAAATGAAGAAAAGGAGGTTATGGAGGAATTAATGAATCAACCTTTCATTGGTGCAGAAGAACCCCTTGTTAATGTCGAAGAACTAGTAAATGAATTTTCTGCAGATGATTTGCTACTTCCCATGTCTCAAGTAAGTTTGAAGGAAGTGGAGATTAAAGGGTTAAAGGACGAGAATGAAAAGATTAAGTTGGAATTGGTTAAAAGTATTGAAGAAAAGAATAAATCTTGGAATGAAAAGAACCAATTGCAGAAAAAATTCAATGAACTGAGAGAGAGAAACGCAGGAAAAGCTCCTTTGCAGGGAGCTAAACATTTGATCTAGGATACCTTATCTGTAGAAATTACCAAATTTAGACATTATTTAAATTTTATCAATGATGAAAGTGCATTAGTAAATTTGGTTGCTCAAAGATTAAAATTAGTAAATGAAACCATGGAAAAGAAATCTTTGGACATTTCTCATAATGCTATTAATTTTTTAAATTCTCTGACATATCAAGATCTGCAGGATATTGGGATCAAGGACAGGGTAGTTGTTATATTGTGGGAAAAGAATTTTATTGGTAAACATCAACTTATGAAAGTTGTGCAGGAAAAAGCAAACCAGATGTCTTCTCAAGTCAAAGATTTCAAGACGACTTTTCAAAAATTATTTGATGATGGTCTCCCTTCCTTTTCGGATGACGAAGGACGGTTATTTTCTCAGGAACAATATCATAGCATGTTGGTACATAATCACATGGATCATTATAAGTTTGAGGATTTAGTCAAAGGATTAACTGGAAAAGTCATTGTTGAAAAGTTTACAGAAGATTTTGAATTGTTGGACCAGTTTTTAGTTACTAGAAAGGGATTACCAGCCGTGTCTTATGAATCCTATGTGGATTTAGAGGTGTCGATAAGAGAAATGACGAAGTACGACATTCCAAATTTGGAACAGTGGAAAATTGTGGAGAAATTTGGGAAAACCAAACACAGATTATATTCATAAGGACAGGTGTTGCGCTCTCAGGAAGTTGTTTGTTCGCGGTACCTTGCAGTTGTGGATTTGCTATAATCAAGAAAAACTGTTATTTCAAACAAAAGCATGTAATTATTATTCCTAGTTATTAGGGAAATAGTTACAAGAACTCATGATTAGCATTTAGTTGGTTTTCGACATACTTGGAAGAAACTATTGTGTATATATTTGAATTTTACTAATGTATCAAGGGTTGGAACCCATAAGATTGGACTTATGTTTTGTGAGAACCTTTTGAATAAAATTACAGAGCCGAATGTTGGTTTATCTTCAAAGATTCATGTATTGTTTATGTTACAGTCTGTACTTTCTTTCCCTATGAATTTTTTCTAAGTGTTTACCTTCCATTATGTTTTCTTTCATGTCTGAACTTAGTGTGTAATAGTTTCGGAATTCATACATGTTATGCTCTGGCTATTGTTGCAGATATCCACAAACCTTTCTTCTAAAGTTGATATGGAAATCATCATGTGATGCTCTATATTAATGGACTGTTCATGTTTCTTTCCTATCGACTGATAATCAATGAATGATTGTAACTGAATAATTATCTTGCCTTTGTTGAGGTTCTAAGTAGGAAGCTTTGTATTATCTTCATCTATTTTGACTCCATAGCCCAATGGTTATATGTTTCATTTCAACCATCTACATAGCTTAAAACATTTATTCATATATCTGGCCTTGTTAAATCCGTATTCGAGAGATCCCTCTCTAGAAAGAAAAGCCAGTTTCTTTCTAAAAGTGGTTTTGTTGTTACCTTGAGATTGCCTTCCACAACCTTAGGTGTATTTTGAGTGATAACAACATGATTGCATATGATCCTTCCTACAAGTCATATTCAGCTGCATGATTAGATGTAATTCATAATTTTTCAAAACATATTAATAATGACAAATCTTGTGCATAAATACATATGTCACTCAATCATGTAACTATCTTATCCATTGCTACAACATTCATCATATGTGGTAACTTTCTAGATTCCTTCCATCTCTACCAGGACATTATTAAAAGTGTGCACTACTCCCAATATGTAAGCAAAGAGGTTTAATTCCAGATAAGTAGCAATGGAATGTTTTAGAGCGCCATAGGCTACTTATCCATAACATTCATATTAGTAGTATGTTGTTCATGAATGCAAACACTCTAATATGCATAATACATTTCCTAAATCTAGGAACGTAAATATGTACACAACTTAACTGTATCATTTAAGCCACTAGATATATAGGAAATGGAAATCTAAATAGTTATGTTTGTTTGTTTCGTAGACTCCCTCTTCATCCTTGTCTCCTTGCAGCAATTACTGGAGCCTTTGATAGTCTGCTCTACTTCTATCGTGTGATTCTAAGGGCCTATGTTTGTCTTTCTCCTGATCGACAATGTTGGTAAATTCTTGCTGGAACATATTTCCCATCTATACCTTGATTAATAATATTTGCATAAGGTTCCAAGTGTTTAGTGTAAGTTGTTCCATGTGAAAATGGTTCTATTTCCTAGTCTAGTGTCTTGGACCAAGAGTTTGTCTGCATTTGACCCACTTAGACTAGTGGTTATGCCATAAACACTTGTTTGTCCACTTACCCACCCATTTCCTTATTCTATGGAGTCAATGTGCCCTCTATGCTACATTTATTGGGTAGTTATTGCATTTTCCTATTTTAAGGAGACTGGGTGCGCCCTCTTGAGGATTTGGTCAATTTGCTCATTAATGGTCCAAAACCAAGACACTAAACCACCTATAGCACCCTCATGATGGTTAATTTCATACTTGTTAACTAGCCTAACCACTTCATGGTCCATCTAGGTTCATTTCACCTCATTATGGCCACTACTTGGAGTTACATTTGGCACAATGTTATAGATTGGGGGATTAGTCAAGATAAGCCAACATTAATGTGAGCTAAACATTAATGTGAGCTACCCATGGTATTTACTCAAGGTATTGCATGTGATAATGGCTATATATTGTATTTTTTTTGCTCAATATGTACAGTGATGGAAATATACTCTAGAGAGGTTTCTCTAGTTTATGTCTCAAATTATTCAATCATTTCATGCTATCTCTAAAATAACTATAAGTGACAATTGCTAATGAATCTAGATCTAGGTGTTTTTCACATGACTCATAACCTTGATTGTGATGTTGTGCAAGCGAACTTTCACATGGTATCAGAGCTAGTTTGATTCATAGCATTCTTCTTAGTTTTTCTTGAGAGTTTTGTTTGCAGGTTCCTACAACAACTTCATGGATTCAAAATCAGTTCCTCTCCTCTCTCCATTCAACTATATTGAGTGGAAGCCTAAAATGTGTGCATATCTCAAGAGAAAATGTCTCTATGATGTGTCTATTGGTGTTGTGAGTGAGCCAGAATCCTATGAAGAGAAGTGTGGTTGGATTAATGACTATGGTAGAGCCTGTGGAACTATGTGTCTAGCTATACCTCCTAGAATGTGCTATCTCATTGATTTTGTTGAATACCCATTTGATATTTGGAGAAAACTAGATAAATCTCTTAGCATGTAAAAAGATGATATGAGCTATATGTAGAGCAAGAAAATGGGCACCTCCTTATGTGTTCTCCATCCAAAGGTCTCAACCTCATGCATTTCTCAAGAAGTTGTTCAAAATGAAGAAGAAGAAGCAGATAGAGATTCCATGTCTTTATCCTATATGTCTTAGATTATGAATTATGATGTTGGATTGTTAGTTGGTGATCATAGTGATCCTTCTATAGAAGATGGGTTTTCTTCACATGATATTATTGGTTTGAAATATGGTCATGGAGATGTTTGGAATTCAAGTAAAGATCTCTCATTGCTTCACTCTTTTTCTTCCTATGTATTCCTCCACCATGACTAGTAGAATTGCTTCAAGTTCATTTCAAGATGGAAAATCCTTATCAATCACAATGGCACATTTGGGACTCTTGTTCCACCTTCTTGGAGATTATTACAACCTTATTTCGAATTTGATGCTTCAAGAGCCTTATTATTCGCTTGGGGTCACTTATTCTCAAGCACTTCAACTCTCTTTTGGAGATGGAACCCTGGTTGGTTCAAAGTTCAAGTTTGAAGAGAAGCCTTCGTTCTGCTATTAGTGCATTTCAATTGTTCTACATGGTCCTAGGATTAATCATGTAGTTGTACACATTCCTGAGTTGGTTGGGAACATTTCACTTCTTTTCAAGGAAAAGATTCCTCCAGACATACTCATTTAGTTTGGACTATATACAGATTTTGGTTTCTCTTTCATGTCCATTTTTTAGGGAGGATTTTCCCCATGTGGTTTTGCCTCTTTCCTCGGTTCATATGGACTAATAATGTAAAGGGTATCCATAATCCTTATTGCTTGGGCCCTTAATAATTTCTCACAAACATATTGGCTTAAGTGGGGGTGTTGGAACATATTTCCCATCTACAACTTGGTTAATAATCTTTGAATAAGGTTCCAAGTGTTTAGTGTAAGTTGTTCCATGTGAAAATGGTTCTAGTTCCTAGTCTAGTGTCTTGGACCAAGAGTTTGTCCACATTTGACCCACTTAGACTAGTGGTTATGCCATAAATTTTTGTTTGTTCACTTACCCAATCATTTCCTTTTTCTATGGAGTCAATGCACCCCCCTATGCTACATCTATGGGGTAGTTATTTCATTTTCCTGCTTTAAGGAGACTGGGTGCACCCTCTTGAGGATTTGGTCAATTTTCTCATTAATGGCCCAAAAACAAGCCAATAAAGCACCTATAGCACCCTCATGATGTTTCCTTTCACACTTGTTGACTAGCCTAACCACTTCATGGTCCATCTAGGTTCATTTCACCTCATTATGGCCACTACTTGGAGTTACACTTAGCACAAAGTCATAGATTGGGGAATTAGTCAAGATAATCCAACATTAATGTGAGATACCCATGGTGTTTTTCTACCCATGGTATTTACCCAAGGTATTGCATGTGATAACTCCTATATATTGTATTGGGTTTTGCTCAATATGTACTAGAGAGGTTTCTCTATTTTATGTCTTAAATTCTTCTCTCATTTCATGCTATCTCTAGAATAATTGTTGACACACACCTTGTTGATAGGGGTTCAGCCCGTAGATCTATCGACACTCATCACCACAAACTCCCTAAATGGCATCCCAGATATTTTTAACCCTATACAGCAACACTTGTGAAGCAGATGCAATCTCACCCAAGATGTCTGAAGGAGGGCTGCAAGAACCACATTTCTATGGATAAAAGAGGACTATTTTACTATATCTTACTCTATCACAACATCACCCAGAGATCCAGAGTTTAAACATATTTTCTGTCATATCTACTTAACATTAATAAGATCTACCTATTCTCAGCATTCACAATCATTCTTATTCATATTTTAGATCAACATGGACATTGCGACAATGTAGTTCACATCAACTTAGAATTATAGAAACAAAGACATCAACATGTATTAACCCAATGAACCCTGCAAGGCTTCACATCATTTAGATTCAAGCATACAAATTCATAGATCAGATCCTCATAAAGTTCGCAAGATTTACAAAAACACAAACACAAAATAGAATTGCATCATCAGCACCATATTCATATCATTCCCAAACTACATCGCAATAGACAAGCATTCCCTGGTCAATTAGCCTCGGACCAAAAATTTACTCATCGACAAGTCAATTCACTTACAATAGAACCGATCGAATGATCTACAAAACATATCCTCTGTGTTCAAATATCAGATCAGTGATTTCTATATGATCATTCTCTTTACAATTCTAATTCTATTTATAGACTTGCTAAGTCGTTACAAAAATGGTCCACATAACTAACTTCCTAACTAAATTCACCAAAATGACCAAACTTGTCGATATCCTCTTTCATCCTTTTTTACTTTTCCTTCACTTGTGAGTACCGCGATTTCCTTTTCCTTTGTCCATGATCGTATTTTGTGCATTTGAACCCCTTTCCAATAGGACCCCAACACAAACTTGATGCAATCACCCTCAATGTACACTGATTTGGGTGATTCTTCCTTACTATCTTCACCGCCAACAAATTTTCTCTAACATGAATGAACTTGTCATTAATAGTGTTGATCACGTATGCCCATTTTTCTCTCACCACATCGTATTTCTTCCGCGGTCTTGCTGCCATTTTTGTTTCATTGTCCTTCCCATGAAAATATTGGGACAGATCAACCCCTTCCTTGGAGAGGTTGGTGATGCAATAAATCAAATCAACAGTGACATGGATTTTTATCCCAAACCACAGATACCCACCATGAAATCACGGTAACAACTACTTCACACATGCGTTTACTTCTGATGACCTTCTGAAGTGCAGCATATGGATGATGGATAGCATCCTATCCTATTGAATTTTCAATGCCCATTGCATTGGTTCTCTTGTGACTGGGCCTGTGTAGGCATGGGCCCTCTGCTCATATGTCTCCTTTGTGCATTCCTCATATGACAAAATATCATGGTTGTTATAATTAATCTTTTGCATCTTCGACACAATGTTCATCGTCACATGAACTGCTAGGAGTGTCATCAACATTACAATGTTGTACTTCTAGTTCTTATTTATTCTTACCACCAACTCCCCTTTCTTTTTTGGTGGTACATACCCTAGGATATTTTCTATCACGCTCCTTGAGGTTTACTCCTCACTATTGTCTCTTCTATCATTGACGGGTCATATTCTACCATTGCTTCCCCCTCCCTTGCCATACTATGAGTAATTTTCTTCCTGCGTTCTGGAGCGATCAGCTGAGTTGCAGTACTTTTCTTTCTGAATGGTCACTTTCATGCAGTCACCATCTTCAACTGCTCTTC
The DNA here is from genome assembly GCA_001517045.1 of Pseudotsuga menziesii. Taxonomy (NCBI): domain Eukaryota; kingdom Viridiplantae; phylum Streptophyta; class Pinopsida; order Pinales; family Pinaceae; genus Pseudotsuga; species Pseudotsuga menziesii. The sequence goes on along the minus strand of LPNX010179234.1, from coordinate 371,431 downwards.
TAAAATCGGTGCATTTTCTTTTGGGAATTCTTGTGTGTTGGTGCTTGAAATCATCTATTCCATGAATACTTCTCTATTTCTCGTCTCCCTTACTCTTCTCTATGCTCTTCTACTTCCCTTCACTCTACTCAATCCACACAATGGGTCGATCCATGCCCCTCGTCCTATTTTTATAACTTTAGATCCCTTCGCGTGAAATATTTGGACAACCGACTTCCATTCACTAACTTCGATAACAATACTCTGTCTAATTGTTCCAATTGTATTGCACCACCTTCGATGACGAATTGTATGATGTAGGGACCTAACCAATGCATATGCAACTTACCTGGGTGCTTCGCAAAATTGCAGTCGTAAAGGAGAACCATGTCTCCACTCTGGAAGTGCTTTGTTTTTACATGGTGATCATGCCAATCATTTTTTTGGTCCTTCTCCACTTTCTTGTGAAAACCTGTGATGAAACAACCTTATTCAAGCTGCAATAGTTTTGTCAATCTCTCCTCAATTGCTCCTCCGTCGTTCATACCTGTTGTTGCTGCTATGTGTGGGATAGGAACAATGTATTCCATCATCATCATTGCTTCTTTCCCATAAACCAACTTGAATGGAATTTGTCACGTCAATCTCTTACATGTTGTTCGGTAAGACCATAATATTGCAGGGATTTTCAAATCCCATTCATCGCGGTTTGTATTGCATATCTTCTTTAGTGATATATCCAATATCTTGTTGAACGCATCAACTGTTCCATTCACTTGCGAATGATACAATGTATTTTTCTTGTGCTGGATTTGAAACTCCCCAGTCATCGCTCTAATCATTTGATTGAAAAAGTGACCTAGTTGCTCATCAATATCTTGGACAACCAAATCTGGTAACCGCATTGTCGAACAAGAACCTTGTTGTCGTCACCGTTGTACAGTCCTTCATCAGTGATTCATCTTCCCATATCGTAAGATCATTTTTCGCAATGATGATGTATCTCTCACCTGTTCTTTTCCCTGGTGGAGTGATGGGTCCTACAAAGTCCACTACTCATTTATCAAATGGTATTACCTGAGGTACCAACGGTATTTAATCTCTCTGTGATAATTTTCCCATTATTTGGAACATATCACAACTCTTGGTGTAGTCTATGGCATTGTTGTGTATTGTCATCCACCATTATCCAACTCTCAGTATATTCCTAGCGATTGTGCGTCCTCCATATTGCTCTCCTACAATCCCATCATGTGCCTCAGCTAGTATTATTTCTTGCCCATGCAGAAGAACATATCGTCGAACAATTTCATCTAGCCCCATCTTGTATAATTGTCCTGCAACTAGCTAGAAGTCAGCAGCTCTGATAATTAGTTGCTTCTTTTGGCTCATAGTGAAATCCTCCTGGGCCTTGCATGTCACTAAAAATTGGATGATCTGTTCATAATCTTCATCGACCATTCCGACTAAATAAATTCTCATTAGGAAAACCATCCTCGATGCTGCTTGGTTCTTTTCTCGACTCTATCCTCGATAAATGATCAGGTATTGCATTCAGCCACCCTGGTTGTACAATAATATTGAAATAAAAATCTTGGAATAGTAACATTCGTTGACAAATATTCCCCCCCAACAGAGGCTTGTTAACCATGTATTTCAACGTTGAGTTATCCGTAAACATTTGGAAATGGCCTCCTAATAGATAGTGACGTAATTTTTGTAATCCATACACCATCGTCAATCCTCCCCTTACTGTCATTTTTTAGTTTCTCTCTGCAGTAGATAGATTTCAACTTGCAAATGCAATCGGGTAGTCGATTGCTCCTTCCCCTGGTTGGGCCAATATTACCCCCAATGCGACTGTCGAAGCATCGACATGAACGTGGAACTCCTTCATCCAATCTAGAAAGACTAATGTTGATTTTTTTACCATATTTTGATTTAGAGTGTCAAGGCTTCTTTGGAACTTGTCGTTCCATTCAAACTTCACATCCTTCTTCAACAGCTTCTCCAATGGCACACTGATCATTTTGTATCCTCTTATGAACTTCTGGTAATATCTTATGTGACTTAATGCCTCCCTCATCTGTTTTACTATCGTAGGTGTCAGTAAGTCGACTATTACCGCATCCTTGGCAAGATTGACCAACATACCCTCCTTACACACAACATGTCCTAGTAGAATCCCAAATGGAGCGCATAATACACACTTCTTCATATTTAATGAAATCTGATATTGTCGGAACCTTTCCAGCATCAGTCAAATATTCATAGTATAACCTTTTACTATTCCATAGACAATGCAATCATCCATATAGAGTTCTAGGAATTTTTGAAGAAAGTCCTTAAACACAACGAAAACTATCCTAGAGAAAAATTTTGGCGTGTTCTTGATACCGAATGGCATCACCTTATACTAGAAACATCCCCACTCTGTTACAAAAGTGATTTTATTTCTTTCCTCTTTTGCAATCCTTATTTGGTGATAGCCCAAAAATCCATATGTAAATGAATGCATTTCCTAATCATCGACTCCTTCTAGTACTTCATCAGTAAATGGTGTTGGAAATGGATCGTGAAGACTTGCGTCATTCAACTTCTTGAGATTGACACAGATCCTTATTCCACTCGTCTTTTTCTCTTGCACCGCCATTGAACTGATCCATTCTAACTCTTCGACTAGTTTGATAATTTCAGCATCCATCATCAACTCTAATTCTTCTTTGGCACGCTCCTTGTACCTCTAATTTAGCCTATATGGTCGCTGCTTGATTGGTTTTGCATCAGGTTTAAGCGAAATCCTCATTTTGTCCAAGTCGCCAGAAATACCCTTCATCTCAGAGAACTTAGTTGGGAATAAGTCTTAAAATTCATGCAACAGATCGATGACTTTTCCCATTGTCGAATAGTCCCAATAATATCCAATACTAGATAACTTTGGTCCTCTACTGTCCCAATGTTAACCTTGTTTAGTTTCAATGGCTGCTTGATTTTCCACCTGGTATTTTTGGTGCTACGATATCACGACTTCCCTCTAATTCTGGGATATCAACAGCTCTTGTATCATCTCCATCATCTTGCTCACTTGATATGTTATAGCATGTCATCATAGTCTCTGGTGTCAGCGTCCATTGTGGTTTCATTCACTAGTGGAAAATGAGAGATTAGTGACCAGGAGACCAAAACTTTTGGTCACCACAATTTTTTTCAAGGGATAAATGACCAAAATTGATAAATTTAAGTGAACTAACTAAAAAACACCAAGATAAATGACCACTTTAGGCCACGGGATAAAAACCAACTAAAAATGACCAAGATAAATGACCAAATTTGGTCACGGGATATCTAGGCTAAAAATGACCACATAACAATTGGTCATTTATTTGGTCATTTTTAGTTGTCACTTTGACAATGAAAAAAATTTAAAAATTTTGACAATGAATTTGTACATATTACTAAATTCTAACACTACAAATGGATTCAGAGGCCTCCTCTCTGAATCCATCTACAGTGTTAGAATTTAGTAAATTCTAACATATATATAATATATATTTACACTTCCCTATATTAACAAAATTGAATTAATGCAACCCAGCTATATGTTAATTTGGACATGACCTTGGCATATAAAAGAACCCACTAAACCTTGGCATATAATGTTAATTATAAGGCTAATTTGCATGACCTTGGCATATAAATATAGTTTTTATAGGCTAATTTGGACACGACCTTGGCACCTTGGCATATAATTATAGTTTTTATAGGCTATTTTGGACACAACCTTGGCACCTTGGAATATAATTATAGTTTTTATAGGATTTTTACATGACCTTGGCATATAATTATATAAGTTTTTATAAGGCTCGACAAGACTGCTAGTAGAAAAAATCAAAGCAATAAAACATATGGGTGATATAAACAGTGTTGTAATTTGCAAGTTATAATAATTAACATGCGTTAGGGCGATGTATTATGCATAAAATGGGAGCCATAATGTATTGACATTGTGCATTACCAATCCTCGACATAATGAAGAGCTGCGTGGGGGAAAATATGGGAGGGTTCATATACAGTTGGTGGCAGGGTTGGAATTTGGATACATCTTTGCCCATCTAATAAAAAAAATTGACGTTTTTGGGTTTTATACTCCCCATCAAAGAACTTTTTGTCTAGAATTATGACCTTCAATAATGATGTTTTGATGAAAAATTAACTCTTCAATAATGAAGCTTTAATTAAAAAAATACTCTTCTATAATGAAATTTTAAGTTAAAAACTATCCTTAACTTTTCTTAACAACTATATTACATATTGAATAATAAACCACTGCGTTTGAGATAAAATAAAAATTTAACTTTATAATCCAATTCTATTTGTAAATTCTCTCTGTATATTTTAAATGGATTATAATTTTAATCAACAACTTATTGTGCTACAAATTACAATATATAAAACTATATGCTAATATTAATTTAGGAAAAAATTTGAGTTATTATACCTGCCTCAGCAGGTATATTGTAATCGATTGCAAGTCAAACTCTTTTGACTTTTGTATTAGTTGCTCTCTTTTGATGCAGGTTTAAAAAATTAAGATCTGTTTTGTAAAGTATGACTTAGGGATTTGTAAAATATTTTTTTAATTTTTTTAAAAAAACTATTTTGTAAACAACTGATTGGTGGATAGAAGATGATGTAAACTTTGGAATTTGGTATCTAGATTTGAGTTGACATGTGGCAACATGACATCATAATAATAAAATTAAAAAAATAAAAATTATATCCCATTGCCATCTATTATAGCAAGTGGTACCATCGGAGCCAGCGGTTCTAGTTTTTTTCAGACCTCGGGCCATGAGACAAGGGTGCGTTAGCTTGGCAATGTCATCCACAACAACTAAATCGGAGTCGAGGTAAATGATTCTGCTGTATCAATAAGTTTGTTTTACATACCCAGTGCTGCACTAAATATTGTATTGGGAATATTTACAGCTCCAACTCTTCATTTCTTTTCAAGTGGTTTTACTGTTGACATGAAAATGTCAAAATTGGTGGAAGTTCAACACTGCGCTGTTCAATTTTTATCTTCGACTGCTGATCAGATTGAGATACGAGAACGAAATCTTCAGGTTATTTTGCTAATTTTTATGCAAAAAAGCTTTTCTTCTGGTTTATATCAATATGATCATCGTCGTTTAAATGTGAAAATTTGGATGATTGATTCTTGTATGTGAAATTTGTGACAAATCAACAGAGAAGTACAAAGGCCAAAAAGATGAAAAGCTGGATAGAAACAGTCAAGTACATACTTCGATCGATGGAAGACGGTGAAATTACCATTTCTGCATATGACACAGCATGGATTGCACTTGTTCCAGCTTTAAATGGCTAATAGATAATCAGCTCCAAGATGGGTCATGGGGAGATCCACATATGTTTCTTATTCGTGACAGAATTATTAATACGCTAGCTTGCGTACTCGCACTTAAAACCTGGAACACCTTTGTTCTAGGCGTCAATCAAGGTAGAAGCGCCATTTCTTATACCCTTTACAGGCTCGAGCTTACTGTAATCAAGCTTTGGGCTTCATGAATTTTGGTGGTTCTTTTTTTAATTGGATGGTATGCTCTTCGCAGGATTGAGTTTCCTTCAGACATATATTCCAAAAATGAACGATGAAGATGATGCTCATACTCTTGTTGGCTTTGAGATTGTATTTCCTACTCTATTGGAGGATGCTAAAATTATGAAGCTGGACCTTCCATGTGATGCAGAATTCCTACAGAAAATCTACGATGAGAGGGCTTTGAAACTGAAAAGGTACAAATTAGTTTATATCCTTCATGACAAGTTTTAAAGAACACTAGCATTATAGAACAATAACTCGAAGCTGTGACTGGTACAGGATACCCATGAAAGTTCTGCACAAGTTTCCACCTACATTATTGCACTCACTGGAAGGATTACGTGACAAGGTTAAGTGGGAAGAACTTCTGAAATTACAATCAAATAACGGATCATTCTTATTCTCGCCAGCTTCTACAGCATGTGCCCTTGCGCAAACTAGTGACACTAATTGTCTGCGGTATCTCAACGAGATCACCCAAAAATATGATGGAGGAGGTAATTAAAATCGGACCGATAATATGTATGCAATTATGTTTCATTATGTCAAAGTCATCAAATTAAGAACTAGTTCTAGCAATTAGGTTAAAAGGTTAGTTAAACTGATTTCGTTGTAGTCAAATTTGTTGGTTATTCAGTTAATTTGTTTGACTGTGTGAAGCAAACTAACTTACATAATATTAATTAATATGTAAAAAAATTATTCATATTTTCCTTCTAGAACAATTCTAGATAGCAATGAAATGACTGTAATTCATTATGTTTGATTCCAGCGCCGAATGTGCATACGGTGGACTTATTCGAGCGTTTGTGGGCTGTGGATCGTATTGAACGCCTTGGCATCGCCCGATATTTCGAAGGCGAGATCACAGACAGTCTTGAATATGTCTATAGGTGATTCTCTATATTTAATGTTTTTTTATTGCTATCTTGCTTTACATACTAGCATATTTATATAGTTTTTGGTTGTGGTTGGATAAGTTTATAGGAATCAAAGATTAAAATACATAGTTTATGGTTGGATTAAGTTGATAGCGATTAAAGGATAAAAGATTTTGTGGTTGTATCAAGTTGATAAAGATCAAAAGATCAAACGCACATAGTTTATGGTTAAATCATGTCAATAAAAATTAAATTATCTAGAGATAGTTATGTAATAGATAGCT
>LPNX010179234.1:329480-364522 GCA_001517045.1 Pseudotsuga menziesii | reverse complement strand
ATTGGACTAATCAAGGTATTGGCTGGGCAAGGGATTCCCCAGTGAAAGATGTAGACGACACATCCATGGCTTTCAGGCTTCTTCGTTTGCACGGATTCGATGTCATTACTGGTTAGAATACAAGAACTCTTCGTTCATGTTATAATTCATGACAGGGTATATATATTTTTTCTTGATGGTAATCAGTTTTTGTTAAAGTAATCTTATTTTTTTTCAAGATCGTTTAACAATCTCTCTATCATCCTTTCTTTAATCAACTTTTTTATATCCAACAATATTTTATCCAACATGTTCCATTCTCATCTTTTAATCCCTTAGTCTTAACACAATCCTAACCCTTTTCATGAAATTGTTTACTTATTATGTTAACTATCTACTTAAGTTTAACTGTTGCTTACTTACAGAGGCTTTCAGTAACTTTAAGCAAGACGATCAGTTCTTCTATTTCTTCGGTCAAACAAAGCAAACAGTTACGGGAATGTATAACTTATATCGAGCCTCCCAAGTTTTATTTCCTGGAGAATCCATACTCGAAGAGGCTAGAGTATGTACTAAGAAATTCCTCAAAGAAAAGAGAGCAGAAAAACAGCTCAGGGACAAATGGATTATTGCCAAAGGTTTGGAGGAAGAGGTAATGAATTAATGGTTGTATTTCTTTTTTTTCCATATTACTAGCGTTATGCATATTTGCATCAGTGGCTGGTATTAAGATGATTATCCCGAATGACGCAGGTGCAATATGCTTTAAAATTTCCATGGTATGCCAGCCAACATCGAATTGAGACAAGAATGTACATAAATCATTGCAGAGTAGATGATGTTTGGATTGGAAAGGCACTATATAGGTATATTGAAGCTAGTCAACAGAATTCACTCCAAGATATTAATTGCATAGATTGTTTCAAATTCATAGAAATCTTAATCCATTGATGTCTTCAACACGCAGAATGCCAATTGTGAACAACAAAACTTACATCGAACTAGCCAAGGCCGACTTCAATATATGCCAGTCCATCCACAGGAAGGAGCTGCATGAAATCATAAGGCAAAACTCTATCTCTGCATATCATTTGAAGTGTTACACAACACCAGTACATGTATTTATACAAAACACAGACTCGTTGACATCTAAGTTGTTCTTTGTTTTTAATTCTGGTCTTGTAGGTGGTATAGAGAATCCGCATTAGACGAGCTGGGCTTGCGCCAAGATCAAATAGTAAAATCCTATTTCTTATCAGTTGTTGCGATTTATGAACCAGATATGGCTGCTGCAAGGCTCGCATGGGCAAAATCAGCAATACTTATGGCAGCAATTAGATTCTTCTTTTTTGGACGAGATTGTTTCGCACATCACAGACGCCAATTTCTGGATGCGTTTACAAGGTGAGATAACATTATAATTAGTTATAATTGAAGTGTAATTGATTCATTATCAACGTTACAGCCAGCTTGCATGAAGTAGAAAGTGCGTTTTGAAATGTCCAATAGAATGCAAAACAAGGACAGGTAAAAGGATTTTGGGAGACAAAGTCTCACTGTTGAAAGGTGCTTTTACAATTAAAAAAACAATTTAATATAATACATTATAAATATGTTATTATGTTGAAATATGTTCTATATTTTAATATAGTATATATCATGTAATAAAGCTGTAACTTGATTGTATAAATCAAATTTAAAACATATTATAATATATCATGAGTAAACATGTCTTTTTAATCCCTTAGAACATCAAAATTGAAACCTTTTTAATCCCTTAGAACATCAAAATTGAAACATTAAACGTGGGAGTTGGTGAAACTCCAAACCATTTGTATTTTTTTGGGGTAAGTTTGATCAAAATTAGATAAAACAATTTGATGTTGAAAATGAAAATTTTATATTGTTGAAAATGAAAATTTTATATTGTTGAAATTGTAATTTTTCTTGCAAAAATGGATTCACCACATTCTATTACTTTTGATGAGGCATCAGAAATATGCAATTCCAATCACTAGAAACTATTGTTTGAATTTTCACTAGATTTTAGCCAAAAAACTGACTGGATTTTGGATGCAAATGGTCTAGAGTTTAGCTTACTCGTTAAACCTGTAATTCCTTCTTAAAAGACATTTTAATTCTACTCATTTTCTGGCAAATTATCCTTGGAAATCTAAATGGATTTTGGTTAAAAAAATCAATTCTTCAAACAAAGTACCTTTAAAATCTACATGGATTTTGGTTTAAAAAACCTAATTCTTCAACATGATTTTGGTTAAAAACCCTAATTTCTCAGAACATGGATAATCTACATGGATTTTAGTTTTAAAAACCTAATTCTTCAACATGATAGTATTCGTTCAGTGGATAACCTAAACCCTAGTTCTTGAAGCAAACAATCTTTGCAAATCTACATGTGTTTAGATTAAAAAACTTAATTTTTTTAAATGAAAGTGTTAGTTACTTGAATAATGGTATAAATCATTAGTAGTTGATGCATACATAATTTATAGTTGATACATGAAGCAATTTGTGGTAGATAACAAGGAGCTGAAACTGGTGATAACATATAGCTAAGACATATAAAAAGTATAAAGATAACATAGAGCTGAAATTGGTGATAACATGTAGCTAAGGCATAGAAAAAATACAAAGATAACATAGAACTAAGATATTAACATATAAAAAGTAGATAAAAACAAGTTATATGAAGTGACACTTAATTTGATAGTCACCCTTAAGAACATAACTTCATCCTCACACTTAATTTAATATTCATCCTTAATAAGATAACTTGATTCTGACACTTAATTTGATATTCACCTTTAATAATATAACTTGATTATAACACTTAACTTTGATCTTGACACTTAATTTGATATCCGTCCTTAATAAGATAACTTCTTGATCCTGACACTAAATCTCATATTCACCGTTAATAAGATAACTTGATTATGACACTCAACGTATTGATATTTACAAATAAGAAATTAAATAACTGTGCTGGTCATACTGTCATAGATTTTTCTTTGTCAAAGTAATTGATCAACTCCTCGACAGAGATGTTAAATATTTCGTTTCGTTCCGATCCCTTCACCTCCCCCTATTGGCTTTACTCTGCTTTGTTCAAATCTTGCTCTGATTTCTTGCTGGATAATCAGTGCAAAGACCAACTTGTCAAATAATAACAATGAAGACAGCTCTGCGGAAAATAGCCTAATTTGTTTTGTGGGTTTTGGCATATGGGACGGAAGGGCGATGCAGGATAGTCCAAATTACAATGCAAAACAACTATTCTCATGTCTGTTTAGGACGGTTAACTTGTTCTGTGTCGATGGTGTTGTGGCGCAGGGACGAGACATCAGTGGCGATCTGAGACACAGAGTAATTTCGATTCCAGATCCAATGCAAAACAAAATAACCTCTGTTTAACTCCTTGTATAAGCAATAAAAAAGTACTCGGGACATTAACCCGTTTGCATTCCCTGGCACGCAATTGCTTAGTACCTGCCACTTATGTAAGAAACAATGTAAAGTAAATTAGCATCGGACATCATTCATGGTCATTTACAACTCCATGAGTGATTTAGGCGTTAAGTATCCCTTCGTAGTCTTATGAGAAATTTTTGGTAGACATGAAAAACCTAACACTAGACACTACCATCCATAGCCTCATAAGCGATTTAAGGCATACATAGCCCTTCATAGTCACGAGAACTATTTTTTATAAGCATTATGCACCCAACAATAAAGTAGTAAGTGATATATTGATTGAGATGTATATAATTTACGCAATGTAGTGGACCATTCATAACTCAAGAGTCATTTAAGGCTTACACCGAACTTTATAATCTCAAGAGTGACTCAAGGTCTACATAGTCTGTCATACTTCCATAAGTTATTTTTGGTAAATATTATGCACTAGTAGAAGAATAATAAGTGTTGCATAATTTGAAATATACATTATGGATGTGGTGAAGTATGTTACTTCATGAAATGTAAAAATTAATTAATAAGCATTATAATACTAAAAACCATAATGCAAAACTATTATTGAATCTTTAACTTTTAAAATTATTTTTCATATTTAATATTATATTATGTAAAACAACAAAAAATAATAATTACTCAAAAATATAAACTAATTATTTTCTCAAAATTTAGAAATTTTTTTTTTTTTATAATATCCAATTTAGTATTTAAATTTTAAATAACTTTTATAAAAAAACTTTAAAATAAAAACATTTGCCTAATTAATGAGGCGGCGATTATTAAATTTTTTTTAATAAGTATTCATTCTTATAATATTTAAAAAAATCTATATTGAAACTTGAATAACATCAAAACTTGTAATTCTAAAAATCAACTTAAAAAATTAATTAAAATTATAAAAAAAAAAACTAAAAATTATTACTTTAAAATAAAAATTTGCCTCTTGTTCACACCCTTACCCCAAAATAAATCAATAAAAAAATTTATGGTTGAAAAAAATCAATAAAATTTTATGGTTGAAAATGAATCTCAACCAGCCTGCTTTTATAACATGTTTAATAACTAATAAATACAAATTATTGTTGAAAATTGTTAGCTAATGTCATGTATATCAGTGGAAGATTTCATCGGTTGCTAATCGAATAAAACTCTTTACTTTCTTTTAAAAAGACCGACATTATTCAATGCCTTTCGGCTTTGATGTGACATAGTTCCATTGCCTTTAGGTTTGATGTGACATAAACGCTTCACCTATTTTGATCAGGGTGAATATAAATGACAATTGATGGGGAGTGTTACTGTTAAATTTCAGTTCCTAATGATAGATAAATTACATGGTGATTATTTTTGTTTATTAGATTTTCATTTCAATAATAATAGCGGTGATGATGAATTGAAATACAGTGAGCTAAATTTTGGACAATTTATATTTATATTTATAAATGATAATTGATGGGAAGTGTTGCTGTTAAATTTCAGTTCTTAATGATAAATTACATGGTGGTTATTTTTATTTATTTATTAGATTTTCAATTCAATAATAATAACGGTGTTGATGAATTGAAATTTGGACAATTTATATTTAGATTTACGATATTTGAGTCTTAGCTTTTACATTCTTGTTGGTCAATTTAGTCGGTAGCTGTTTCCTTAGCCAATAATTAACATTTTCCCCGATGTTACATGGCAACTTACATATTCAGTTGTGCCAAACTATGGCCCTGCGATATTTTGTTTTTTCGACATCCAAACAAATTCAGGTAACGGAATCTACTGGTATGTGCCATGCGCTACCCGTGTTTGCTTGATGATGAGGAACTAACAATTCCATAAAGTTGTCGTTGTTTCAATATCTCTGGGAGAACCAGATCAACGTCTTCTAATTCCATCAGTTACGATTCACAGCCATGCCATCCCTGGAAGAGCTCATTCCCTCAAAAGAAGACAGAGATTTCCAACCCTGTAAGTTTTGTATAGAATTTGGGTGGAAAAATATGAACTAGAATCACAGAAAAATGTTGAAAGGTCAAATCGTAAAATGGCGACTTTGTTCAAGAAGCCTTGAATTTTGTTGATTTCCTATTTATGCTAGTCTATAAAAAAAACTTGCATATTTGTATAACATTATAAATTTATAATAAAATATAAATAAACTATTCTCACAACAATGATATTAATTTATAGTCTTATGAGCTATTATTTCTCATTTCCTATTTATGCTAGTCTATAAAGAAACTTGCATATTTTTATAACATAAGTCAAGAATATTACTAGAAGTATGTAAGGAAGCTTGAATATGCTTGTTTTGTGCTACATTGCAATAACCTATATCGTATTTAAATGGACATTTTTTAATTCATTTTTGTTTTAATTTCTTTCAAATTGTAATTATATTTGTTTTATCATATATTTTTATAGCAAAATTATCCTATTGCTATATATTTTCAATCTCTTCTTAGGAGGCAGGTACTAAGCAACTTTGTTGCTTATTCCACTTGTTTTATTTTATTATAATGAAACTCATATTTTTTCAACACAACCAATACGTTATGAATATTGAAGGATCAGTATAAGTAGTTTAATTGACTTAAAAAAAATAATTGGTTTAATAATGTTAAATATTAAAGAAATGTTCTTATCTATATTTAGTTCTCATTATTATTTATTTGTTGAGTTTTTTTCTTTCTTTATCTATATTTACTTTTCATTATTTTGGATTGAGTTTTTATAGAATACTGAAAAGGTTAATTGAGTTATAAAATATTAAGAGAGTTTTTATAGAATAATGAAAAGGTTAATTAAGTTATAAAATATTAAGAGATGGGTGAATAATTTATTTGACTTTAAAAAATTGACTAATTTAATTATGAAAGATAATAAAAAAATCCTCAATTTCATAATATATGTCTTTTTGTTTTTATTTGTAATGAGTTTTCAATAATTTTTAATTGAAATTTTTGTTGGCCTGGCTTAGCTAGGGCACTTGCAGACAATCTAGAAGTACAAACTGAGGCAAAATCGAAAACTATCGTTGAAAAGACTGTAAGTTGATGATTCTATTCACAGTTTTGTTGTTGGATTGTCATTTTCATTTTCTTTTGGTTTTGCTCCTTAGATCCTTTTGTTTTTGGGAATTTTGATGGATGGGTTCTCCTACGGCAGCAATGAATTTATAAACATCTTCATGTTTGCCTGATGGTATTAGTTCCATTTTCTCTTTTTCAGCACCCATTTGAACAGTTGTTGGATCGTCGATCAATATGGTATGCAACAAATCTTCTTCTAGGAAATCCCAGATGAGAATTTGCCCATTGAGATTAATGGGTCCATTGAGAATCTTAGCAGGAAGGCACATAATGCTCTTTATTTCGCCAAAAAACACAAATTTTGGGAAACATAACCAGTAGGCCAATTCAAGGACATTCAGAATCAAGAATTGTCTGAAGGCCCAATAGAGGATCCCAGTCCTTTATCTAAGGTTAGGCAGGAGCCCTATAGTCTTCCAAGCTTGTATGAGTGGTGTACTTATGATATCAATAAGGACAAGACCTCTACGGAGACTTACAATCTCTTTACTAATAACTATGTGGAGGATGATGAGAACATGTTTAGATTTGATTACTCTAAGTTGTTCTTGAGATGGGATCTCACGCCACCTGGCTATTTCAAGATTTGGCATATCAATGTTCAGGTTAAGACCACCAAGAAGCTGGTGGCTTTCATCATAGGGATCCTTGCAAGGATCAGGGTTCGGGATCAATCCATCCTGATGGAAGAGATCAATTTCCTATGTGTCCACAAGAAGCTTCAGTCTAAGAGACATTCCCCTGTTCTGATCAAGGATGTTACCAGGAGGGTGCATTTGGAGAACATATGGCAAGCTTCCTATACTACAGGGGTCGTCCTCCCAACTCCGATTGCTACTTGACAGTACTGGCATAGGTCCTTAAATCCTAAGAAGCTCATCGAGGTTGGATTCTCCAGACTCGGGGCTCAGATGACTATGAGCGGGACTATAAAATTAGATCGGTTGCCAGAGACAACTGTGACTCCTGGTTTTAGGGAAATGGAAAGGCATGATGTCCCTACAATCACATGTCTTCTACACAATTACATGTCCCAGTTTGTTGTCGCCCCAGATTTCAATGAAGATGATGTGGAGCACTGGTTGTTTCCTACTGAAGATGTGATTGAGAGTTAGGTGGTTGAAAACCCTGAGACTCATGCGATTACAGACTTCTGAAGCTTCTATACTCTTCCCTCCTTGATCCTTGGCAATGCCAATTACTCCATGCTAAAGGCTTCTTACTCTTATTATAATGTGTCAACCTGGACACCTCTTCTACAGTTGATGGATGATGCTATAATTGTGGCAAAGTAGAAATATTACGATGTGTTTAATGCTCTAGACATCATGCATAATGACTCATTTTTTAAGGACTTGAAGTTTGGGCCTGGGGATGGATAGCTTCATTCCTATCTCTATAATTATTGCATCAAACATGCCCTAAACCATCTCAATTAGGATTGGTGCTTTTATAGTCGTGGGCGCTTTGTTGATCTCGGATGCAAATAATGGCATGCCAAGGAAACATACTAATTTTGATGTACTTATAGATCTTGTTTGTTTATTGAATTTAGAGTATTCTTCATGTCTGATAAAAAAAATTCCCTTATAAGGTTATCGAAGGCCATGTTCACCCAGTTAGCTATATTTTAGTATTTGTTTCAGATATTTCAGGATATGCAAACAACTTGGGAGCTTATATCACAAGTAATTTCTTGTATGGAAAATGCAGATTCAGCTAACCACCCTGCCATCTTTTGGCATCCCGTTTTGATCATGTTTTTTCATATTAGTTTTCCTATTTGTTATTAATTTTTTGATCGGATAATTATTTATAGGCATACTGTATATTTGTAGTGGCCTTTGGATTGTTCAAGAAGAGATTTGTTATTTTCAAGTAACAGGTAGTATGACTTGTTGGCTTTTCATGACAAAACAATCTTGTGATGCTCTATTATTGGTGTTGTAATAAGGAGGTCATATTTTCTTTTAATAAATCTCAAAATGTTCATCAAAGGAGACTATCCATATAAAGCATGAACTCATTTCCCCTTATTTATGTAATTCCAAATTGATGCCTTAGGATTGTTGATCAATATTGAATTCACACAATTGCAGTCAATGAAGGTGATCTTTACATGCTTCTCCTTGTTGTGTACAAAATTGCAGTTGCATACTTATCAAAAATTAATTCTTTCATATTCATTTAGATTTCAAATTTATTGATTAGGATGTTTGTTTTAGATTTCAAATTTATTCATTAGGATGTGTGTCTTATCTTAGAGGCCTTGCAATGGTTGATCATTTTTCATCCTTTAGCAAGAAAATTGTATATATGAATAATAGAAATAACCATGTTAATTTTTTTTTGATGCACTTTGAGAAACATGCCCTAAGGGGCTGCGCTATATAGAGAATACTTTCTTTAGCTTAGGTTCTAGGTTTGAGGGGTAGTTATCACACCAAAATCAGGACTTCCACCTGGTCTCATCCCATTTGAAGACAATATTGATACTATAGTTCATTGCACTAGAAATACATTCTGCAATTTATGTTATGTTATAGATATGTTTCGTCATTGTGCTTATATGAACTTGTTATGGTTAAACATGGCTTACTAAGGTTAGGATCATGGTCAATTTATTCAATGAATGTAATAATTGAGAATAATATTTTTGCATATTGCCAATATAGAGCATGATATTTTCTACATGTGTGCAAGTGCTCATTTCCTTTGTATTGCAGATAGGTTATGCAGGTCATCCTTGACATGAATATGTAGTTTGTATAGTATTTGGAGTTATGATTTTGTCTTATGAGTATGACTCAGAATCTCAAATTAAATGCACGAGTCAGGCTCGGTCATTTGTCTAAGATTCAGAAAAGAAAAGAAAAAAGACAACTAGTAAACCTGTGTCAACTAACCTAATTGCACAACAGACAACCATTAGACCTCTCAACTGTTCAGGATCCATGGTGTTTTGTAGTATGCAGTTTCATCTATATATTTCGAAACAAATTAGTATTGAAAATTTGCATTATATGGACATTGTAAACTTTCAGATCTCTCTCTCTCTTTCTCTCTCTCTCCCTCTATATTTCTTTTCTATGTTACAATGCCTAGGGAAAACCCCTCGGTATTTCCCTTCATGTAAAAAAGGAGAAGGAGCTGCGTTGGATGATTTAGTAAATATCGGCGTTTCGATCCCTACTCTGGGATCATCATCAGGAGACAATTGAAGCGTGAGGTAACAGATCAAGAAGCCCGTCAGTATTTATAGTTGTTGTGCCGGTAACCAGTTCTAGGTTTTCTAAGTCGGTTTTCATTAAAATTAAATATTGTATTTTAATTTAGTTTTTAATTCTAATTTTTAATTATTGTTAATATGGGAAATTAGAAAGGTAGATTTAAATAAGTTTGTTTTTTTATTTTTAATTTTTAAAACCTAGATTATTATGTAAAAGTTTTTATTAAGATTTAATAATAGACCAGTTTTTAAAAAAAAATATTTTTTAGTTTTTTAATTAAGTTTGTTTTTAATTTGTAATTTTTTAAAAAACTTAGATATTATGTATAAGATAAAGAATTTTATTAATATTTAATAATAAACCATTTCTTAAAAAAAATTAAAATTAAAACTTTTTAAGAAATGGTCCCAGAGTAGGGATCGAAACGTCGAGATTTACTAAATCATCCAACGCAGCTCCTTCTCCTTTTTTACATTTCTCCACTGCGTAAATGACTACTTTCAAACATTTCCCTTCATTTCAAGGATGGTACCAAGGGTAAACCTTAGATTCTTTAGGGTATCTTAGATCAACAACAGGGCTCAAAGCCATTACAACGATATACTCATTATGGGTTCAATACGTCACTTAGGGCAATAGAACTTGGGTGGGGAGGATAACATTCCATCCCACCAGTGTTAGCGGAACCAGACCAAAACTGGTGAAACGGACCTGTTTGACCAGTTTTAGCCATTTCCAATTAGGTTTGGTGTTGCTGACCAGAAATAGCCGCTTCTGTACCAGAATGGATGCTTTTGTGCCCAAACAAAACCAGCCTTAAAGGCGTGAACCAACTGGTTTTGTACGAAACAAGCTAGTTTTGTACCAATCTGCATGCCATAGTTTTAAGCATGAAATTTTTGAAAGTAAATAAAAAAACCTAAGCCCTAGACCCTAGTAATCATCAGTTATATTAAATGGAAATATTAAATTCTTAAAGTAAAATGATAGAAAACTAAAGATGAGAAGAATGTCACTTAATTTTTTAACATTACCATTAAATGTTTCAGGATGTTTGAGAGGTTCCGACCTTGTTGGACTTCATATGCAAAAGGTAGAATTTTAGATACCATTCAGAATTCAACAAACTTAGTAATTTTTAGGATTTCAATATTGCAACGTTTCCATTGGATTCTATCATGTATGTGGATATGGGATTGGCATTTAATCAAGCACATCAACCCCTCTATGTACAACGATGTAGGTGGTTCTGATTATTGATCTCCTTTGTCACGGCCTTAATCAAAATGTACCATTCACTCAAGCAAAATCACTTAGTAAGCACAAGAAGCTTTTTCTGCCTTATTTAACACTTGGATTAGGAAGTTTCATCAAAATTGTAGGGTGTTGATTAATGTCCTTGGATGATCAACTTTAAGAATCAAGGTAGAGGCAAGGGCTAGAGCCTAGAGGAGGGGGGAACATCGTGATATTGATGAATAGGATCCCAATATGGGCAATGATTTTCATGATATGTAGTTATTTGTTCTAACATGAGTTTTTTGGACTCTAGGGGTCAATTAAAGCCTCTTTGTTTGTTTATTTTGGGTCTAGTATGGATTGCACTCGATGTTATCTTAATTATATGTGCCTTTGCTATATACATGAGAAACTTTGCATATTGTGGATAATGGTTTTGATTCATATGGATGCACATGAATACAAATGTTTTTTGTCAAAATTTGAATATTTTATGTATTTTTCAGTTCCGATCTGGTTCATATTTTTGGGCTTGACTAGTTCGATGACTGGTCTGGTTCTAATAACTATGCATCCCACAACCACCTGGGCTAGACCCAATTGACAAGAGGGATTCTTTCTCTATACATATATGCACATATAGGTATAGTTTTTTTTTATGTTTTTCAATTTATTGAGTCAGCTCCCTAGTTTTTCCTAATTCTGTGTTGAGTCTGACAAATTTGGTTAAAATCCAATCTAAATTGTGCAGGCCTAAATAGGTTTAAGAATATCAAGTTACGGGATTTGAGAATTCTATGTATGACATTATTTATCAAGATTTTAGGGACGTGCAATCTATTTGGAGGTTGTCACATGTTTGAACTTTGAACAGTTAGGTCCAAGATGCCAAATGGTATAATATTTTGTTTTATTTTAAGATAATTTATACGTTTAGAGTTATTTTTTACTCTTGCATGAAGTTGAAGTTGTGTCAAACAAATGTGGGGCCCTACTTGTTAAGGCATTTAGGCAAAGAATTTTAAATTTTTTCCATGTGTTTCATTTTCTAGGAAAGAGTTGTAATATCAGAAGATTGGGTGGAAGAACCAAATACAACCAGTTTAAAAAATAGAGTTGTGCCTCGAATCTTATCATACAGGGTAGTCATTTTGAAATTATTGCTTCATGGGTGACAAAATTAAAATCTTAGAAATAAGTTCACTCTTACAATAGGAAACAACATAAAACTAGTAGAACTATAGCTATGTTCCAAAAACAAATACATTACAAAATATATGATCCAAACATTTAACAACCAGAAGATGATCAAATTCAACCAAACAGGAAAATTGGCTCCACCAGCTTGATGGAGTCCTGCATTCTTGCATGTTGCTCTTCCCCGGTAGTCTTGATTCCATACCCCATTGCCATACTTCAAAGTTCAAACTCCAACTTCATCTTAAAACCTGGAACAATCATCATACCAGAATTTCTAACAACCAATGTTGGAATCAAGAATAGCTATGTTGTACTGGAAAATGATGTAACATCATACCTAAATCCAGAACATTCTACCATAATCAAGGGTAACCATGTCATAGTGCAATTTAGAAGAAGCATGTCATGCTATAAACTCAGCAAAAGAATTTAGACTCAAAAGTACATGACTTGGAGAATTTATTAATCAAATTATTTTCATTCTGTAAAATCACTCCCAAGTACATACATGCTTCTATTTTCCTTAGAAGAATTGGATGTTCGGATAGAATGCAAAATTAACTATGATCAGAAAGCAGGTAAGAAATCTTTTTGAATTCTGAGAATGACCTCATTCATGTCCTGAATCTGCACCCTTTTCTTTTTATGGCCACAAGTATGCCAGTAATTTCCATTTCTTTTTACAGGATGAAATTCAAAGAGACTGCAGCCTCTCAGCAGTGTCTTAGACTCTTCCTCTTTCAGTTAGTTCAATTGTTTGATTTCCATCTATCTTGCTTTAACTTAATTATATTTATTATTAAGTTCCAAGTCTCCTTAAATAAACCTGTTGAAACTCACATTGAAGACTAAGGCTCAAAGTCATTACTCAAATTTCTATAATGTTTTACCCCCATCAACTTCCTCCCCCAAATTTTATTGGATTTCCCTTTGAGATTTCATCCAAGTTCAATCCTTAGAACCCTATGGCAGAGGTTTCCAGTCTATATTTTTGAAACTTTTTAGATCCTCCTGTTCTTTAACAGAATCCAAAACTTTTGAGTTCTCTAAATCCCAGTTTCTGAAGATGTATTTAATTTTGAACGGAATCTCTATTCGATTTCCTTCTTTTTACAAGGAAGGTTTCCTCAGCATCACCTTTGTTCATGTCCGAACAACTATCGTTTTCTCTGATAGAAGAAAGATTTGTTTCCAAATATGTCACCAATAAAATATGGCATGACCTATTTGTCTTATTTCCTTTGAACTTTAGGCCTATTACCTTCATTCATTAGACCATGGTTGTCTTTATTTTTGGTCTGGAGTCATCTTATTATACCATTCCAAAGTTGAGGGAACTTTTTTCTATACTTATGTGAAGTATTTGTAGTGATCAAACTGGTTAAATGCTAACTCATCATGACAGATAATATTTACCTGATCCTTGATACCCCCTCTTCTTCTAGTTTAGATTTACTTTTAAGTGATTACGAACCAAATGAAAACTGCAACCTTTGTCCAAACCTCAAGTAAAGGTAATGTTTATCCGAAATCTAATCGAAACCTAGAAAGCATAGAATAGCTATTCCAATTTGCAACACCCACTCTAACCAATTTAGGTGACATTCTCTTTCATGTTTGAGAGGGTTGTATGTATTATAAGATGTGAGTTCTTACTATAATGCTACTACATTTAGGATATGCTGCTAGTTTAAATTGAAACAACCCAATAATTTAAAATGTCTCAATATCAAAACAACACTGCTCTTGAAGGTAGATTGTTGTTAGAAGGTAGGTTGTTGTTTTTTGTTTGTTTACATTTATTTTCATTCACTGATCAGGATCTACATCATACACTTTGATCTGAATGTTCATCCTCATCTCTCGTCCAGTTTTATTCTTTTGCAACGAATTCACTAGATGATCTCGTCGTCCTCCTTCATGTCGATAGTGACAAGCTTGTTATTTCCTCTAATGCATATGGACCTTTTGCTAATGTCAAACAACTTTGTAGGAAATTTGGCAACGTACTAACCTTTCATGATGATCTCAATAACTTTTTTGAATCGAATATTGGTGCCATTTCATAGACAAAAAACTTACCAGAACTCCTACTTACGATGTTTCATGCATCGAAGAAGGTCCCTTTCTCAGCATTTACATCAAATTGTATCTTCTTTCGAGACATTGAATGGATATTTATCAGTGGTCCATCAGTTCCTAACATCTAACCTCCTCTAGTTACAACTCTGACAATCATTGTCTAAGTTCTGGGTTCAATTGATATCTTTCCTACATTAAGTCCTGGGTTTTGGTTTTGAGTTGCATTTTTGTTCTATGGTGGTTGCAGTGCATTCTTCGATTTCCACTTTGCAATCAGCTATGGAAACTCCTAGATATTATGGTCCACAACACTACAATAAGTACACGTAGTCTGCAAGTTCAAGAAATCCCTCTAATAATGTCCCGACACTCCACAATTATAACAAGCAACTGGTCCGTGACCTCGTCCCATAGTCCTCCACGACCAGATCCTCCATTTCGAACTCCACAGAATCCTCCTCAGAATTGTCCTTACTATTGATACAGTTGCTAGTTATATTGTGGTTGGTTAAACTATCGTTGCAGTTGGTCGAACTTTTGTTGTTTTTTATTATGATACGGTTGCCCATACTGTGGTTGTTGTTGATTAAACTACGGTTGTGGCAGGTTATATTGCAGTTGTGGAAATGGTCTTTATGTTGGTCGCTACTCCTCTCCCTACATAAAATACATATCGATGGTTGTTCCTGGAGCAATTCATATGCTCTACAACCCTTCTCTTCAATGATACCCCCTTGATAATATCAAACATGCACTTACCCATGCACCAGTGTTGCAACCACCTAATTATTCTAAGGATTATTCCTTGTATGTGGTTGCATCCTTGTCTACCATAGGTATGGTCCTTGTTCAAATAGATGAACATGACCAGGAACATGTGATTTATTATGCCAGTAAGAGTCTATTAGACTTTGAAACTCGATACTCAAATGTGGAGAAACTCGCTCTGGCCACGGTCATCGCGGTCCAGAAGTTTCGTCATTATATTTTGCTCCGCACCACTGTTGTTTTTGCAGATTCCAACCCCATCTACTACATTCTTAAATGGCAAGTGCTTGGGGGCAAATACTCATGTTGGATTGTGATTCTTCAAGAATTTGAGTTAGAATTTGCTAAAAGCACTTCTAATAAGTTTCTTGTCTTTGCAGAGCTTATATGTGACCTTATGCTCACATGTTTGAGTTTCTCCATATGCTCTATAATCCCCTTGCTATTCCTTGCGAAATCATGCCCCCATCTATTTGTTGCATTACCATAGCTATTTGTGGGTATTTTTTTTATTAAATTGCATATTTACATGATGTCTGAATTTATAATGTGCCTGACTAGCACGATAACCATCAACATCAATTTTAATTGCCAAACCATAGGTATCGATTTTGATTGTCAATATATAAAACGCTAAATCCATGGTGGGGCCTTGGCCTTGAGCTCCTCACCATCATTTAATAACGATATTTACATGATTTGCAATTTTTATATAATGGGGTCAAAATTGGGATATTACACTATCTTGACAAAAGGGTTTCAAAGAAGATCAGAGACAAAGAATATTTTCAATATTTGGTCAAGTGGAAAGATCATCCATCTGAAATGCAGTGTGGATGAAGGAAAAAGAGATTTCCAAGTATAATGTGAACCCTGAAGACTTATTGAAGAATTATTTTCTTCCCCCAGAGTATGATGCGGGACCATCTAGTCAAAATTCTTTGTTTGATTAATAAGAAGTCAATGTTATTTTTCTGCTTCCATGTAAATTTTCTAGAAGATAGGGTTGGTTGTTGATTTTTGTAATCTCTTTTATAGATAGGGATGGTTTGAATGTAATAAGGACGATTTGCCACAAATGCCCTCAAATCTTGTAAGAGGTTGCTCGAGGATATGTTAGTTATAGATTTTCTTTCTTAGGAATTTAGATCATGTTGTTGTGGATCTGACAAGTTTGATTTGGTTCTATTTAAATTGTAATTGGTTTAAGTGCAAGTGTGTGCAAGAAGTGTGAAAGAGTGAGCGAGAGAGAGATAGTGTATGTAACAATTGTTAATGAATTGAAGAATAGAGTCTTAATACCCTGCATATATGTGACTATCTAATGTCTTCTTTTAAATAACGAGGTGTATGCTTATTTCTTTGTGTGAATGAATCTTCAATAATGTTTGATGATTTCTGAAGGCGGAGATGAATAAAATTGCACAGAATATCGATCGCTCATGAATCAATTCGACTGTTACATTCTAAATTGAAGTCTACAAATTCCTGCATATCAACGGTTGTGGATAAATTCTGCAAGAGAAAGGTGAAGATCTGCAACGTTAAGGTGAGATCCGCATCTAATCTCATATCAATGGTCAGGAAGGATCCCACAAGAAATCGACGGCTCAAAAGAATTACGGAAAAAGGAAGTTGTGGGAAGAAAATTGCGGAAGCCCATTATGGAAAAGTGGGAAGGTGTATCCACAACCCGCAATTGCGGAAAGGGTCTTGCAAAAAGACGGTTGCAGAAAAACTCAATTGCAGAGATTGAATTGTGGGAACTCTATCTTGCGAAAACTCAAGCTTGCGGAAAGAGGGTTGCGGAAGAAATCAATTGCGGAGATTGAGTTGCGGAAAGTTGATTGCAAGAGAAGAGTTGTGGAAGCCTGCTTGTAGAAGGATATTTCAATCATCATTTCAGTCTGAAGAAGAGAACTTTAGGTCTTCTATATTTCACCTGCCATCATTTCACTAGCCTCTAACCTATCCCCCTAGTGGATACCGTTGCCCCTAAATTTTGTTTCCTTGCACATTTATCCCTATTTTTTTCATTATTTTGACATTTACAATTTACATCATATACACATTGTCACCATGCTTTAGCTAGTGCATGGTTCTACTACAAAATCAAAGTGTTTTTTAATTCCATAACATTCATTGGCGGGGCCTTGTCCTTAGGATCGACAAAGAAGTTCAAACCAAGGCTTTCTGCCTTGTGTGCTCAATTAGATCTGCGATGGTGGGATCTACATTCCAGTTCAGAAACCGATCCACCCTCGGGTGAAGTAATATTCTTGCCTTCTAAGGCATCAATTGCATCCGATGACTCTGAGTCCGATAACAACAATGTTGCTCCTAAAAAATTTGCTTCTTATTCTTCCTCCTCAGAGTCAAATTCTGAACCAAATTTGGGGGGGTTTGAACCTCCAAAGTATGAGTTCTCGCTGTATATGTTCTCTGTGAACAAGCCACAAAACATTGAAAAACAAATTGCAGCCATATATTTGCAATTATCTGAAACACCTGCCTTTGAATATAAGCTGAGAGCATCTTTGAAAGATGAAAGAAGAAATTGCTCAAAATACTTAAGCAAGATAAAGGTAAAGGCAAGGTAAGTTATGAAACTCCTGCCCAGTCCAGTCCTGTAGAACTCTATAAAAGCTACCCTGACAGTCATCAAAGTAGACAATGCTTTAGGAGTAATAAAGAGTAAATGCTCTAACTGCAAAACAAAGAGAAGCAGCAGCAGCTCAGAAGATTGGCAACAGAAATCGAAGATTTGAAGAGTATGGTTAAGATCATACAGATTGAAAGGGATCAATCGTTTGATGAAGAACTAAGCAAGCATTATGACCAAGCTATGGAAATCCTAGAAAAGAAAGAACCTTCTCCTGATATTACTTTAGGAATGCTCATTGGTCCAAAGATGTTTATACGAATCCAGTTATTCCCTAGTGAGTTCAAACCATATTTTTTAGACTGTATGTTTGATTTCGGTTGTCAAGTAAACCTAGCCAAAGGTTCACCACTCCTTTCATTCTATTGGGAAAACACTAAATACCATGGGACATCCATTGAAGGAACTCCAGTCCCCCTTGGTGCAAAATCTGAAAATTTCCCGATAAAGCTAAATAAAACTTCTGATGCAGTAACCTGGTACAGATTAGATGACATTAAGGAAGACCGTATTCTCGGTTCAGAATTTTTGTCTAGAGTTAGTCCTTTTTCTTTTAATACCCAGAAAATGTTATTTTCTTGTGTTATTAATAATTGTATAGTCGAGATTCCTCTTTTCTTTAATCCTAGTCTGAAATGTCAATCCTTTGTACAGAATCCTATGCAGAAAACCAATCCTGCTCAATTAATGAAAATGGATCCTTGTATAGCCGTTTCTTATACCCATGGAAAAAAATCCCTTGCAGATATCACTGCAAAGTTGATTAAAGATTGTTTCTCAGAAATCCCAAATGCATTCTGGACAAGAGAAAAATATTTTGTCTCCTTGCCATTTGATCCATTGCAAAACATCAAACAGATGAAAGCTTCAGCTCGTCTTATGTCCCCCTCAAAAAGAGATTTTTGTGCCTCAGAGATTAAATAACTTCTATCCAAAGGCCTAATAGAACCATCTAAGAGCCCTTGGGATTGCCAAGCCATTGTTGTAAACAAACATTCTGAGATCAAGCGGGGAAAGTCGAGGCTTGTGGTAAATTATAAGCCTCTCAATGCTGTACTCCAGAAAGTTCGATACCCTCTGCAAGATAAAGCCGGTCTGCTGCAAATAATTGTTGGTTGCACAATATTCAATAAATTTGATTTGAAATCGGGATTCTACCATATTGTTATAAATGCAAAGGAACGTTTTAAGACAGTATTTGTAGTTCCACACAGTCAGTACCAGTGGAAAGTTCTACCATTTGGAATCAATAACACTCCATCAGAATTTCAGAAGCGTATGGAAGATATTTTTAGAGAAAAATAGTGGGCACTGGTGTTCATTGATGATATTCTGATCTCTTGCAAAAACCTGCAAGAACACTTGAAACATTTGCAGATGTTTTATAATTTGGTTTTTAAACATGGCTTAGTCCTATCTCAAAGAAAGATGGAGATAGGAAAGACCGAAATGGAATTTCTTGGATTTAAAATCCAAAGAGGACAGATCATCCTACAAAAGCATGTCCTCAACACCTTCAGCCATTTCCCTGACCAAACCCTTGATAAAAACTCAGTTGCAGAGATTCCTTGGTAGTCTCAACTACATCAGACCCTTTTACAAAGGACAGGCCGCTGATATTCATCTTCTTCAACAAATATTAAAAAAGAATCCTGTAAAGTGGTCACCATATTTGACTTTGGTTGTGCAGCATATCAAAGCCAAAGTATTAGATTTGCCTCCTCTCTCTTTATCTCAGGACTCAGGACAGCTAATCATTGAAACAAACGCTTCTTCCCACACTTGGGGTGGCATTTTACTTGAGGTTATAAAAGGCAAAGAACATGTGTGTGGTTATGGTTTGGGTTCCTTCAAAGCAGCAGAACTCAACTACCCTTCCATCCACAAAGAGATTTTGGCTATTAAGAAAACAGTCCAGCATTTTATTTTATTTCTGAAACCAATTAGATTTGTTATTAGAACGGATCTAAAGATAATGCTTGGTATTTTTAAGAATGAAAATTTGATGGCAGAGAACAGTAGTCGTATTTTAAAATGGTTTATTTGTCTCAGTAATTTTGAATTTGACATTGTGTATAAGTCAGGTTATCTCAATTTCCTTGCTAATATGCTCACAAGAAAACAGTCTAAAGAAACTGCTCCTACTCTCATCATGTTCTCAGCTGGTGCCTCCAGTTCAAATGCAGATCGTGGTAAAGCACCGCTTTATCAACCCAGAAATTACTTATTCCTGAAACCATGGGATGAATCATTTTCAGAAGCAAAACAAAGACAACTCCTTGATTATGCATCAAGAAAAGAAGCTGAAAGGTATCTCAACCTTACTCTTATCAAGCAAATTCAAGCCTCTCCATTAAAAATGGAGATAATGGAAAGGTGGGAGAGAGATGATCCGGATTTATGCATGAATGAAATGAAATAGCAGATACAGAGTCATAATAACAGACATTTTGCAAAGATAACAAAGATATAGTAAACACATATTCTATTAAATAGCGAAAATAGAACAGACTGTAATACAATTGCTAGAATGGTGGTAGCTATCTCTGAGAAGAGATGTGGCTGCTACACTCATTCGTGCCAAGATGAATACAAAATGAGGCCAAAGGGGCCTATTTATAATAAGAATGAGGTGAGAACCCCAAAATTCCAAAACGTAACCCTAGAAGATGAACCGTCATAAAGTTTGCCGCCCCACGGTGGTAAGTTGAACAGTCAACTTCCCGGGGTCATAACTTTTGCATACGATCTCCGATTTGGGCGTTCGATAACTCGTTGGAAAGTTCTGTCTAATATTTACAACTTTTGGTCAACCAAATGCATATCAATGGCAACCATTTGGCCCCGAATCTCCAAAAAACGTCGTTTAGGGCCTCAAAACGGCCCCGGAAGTTTAGGACTCGAAAAAATTGTAGAAAAATAACTAGGAAACTACCACAATGGACAATTGTTTTGAGCCAGTGGAATAGGTGGGTGGCCACTGATCTCCATCTGGATCAAGAGAAGCATACAGAAGTTTTGAAAATGCCCAAGAAAAACTGAAAGGTTGCAGAGAGCTTTGGATAGACCACAACAAAGAAAAATATGGTCTGATTTGGTATGTGGACATTGGAGATGGAAATTTGACATGGACATATTACAATATGATTCTTTAGTTATGTAGAGAGCAGCACAAAATTGTCATTTGTGCAGACACGGCCAACCTTAGGCATGGTGCATGGTCTGGTTGGACAGAAGTCTTCCTTGATAAGTTTTGTCCAAGAACAGAATGGGTAAATCATTGTGCAAATTTCATACTGCATATGAAGGATGACATTGAAGTGGCTGACAGAGAGCATCAATGGTTTAAATTTATGCTCCTTCATCATGGCAGACACTACACGCGGCTAGAGCATACTGTATATACTTCTCAAAAGTACATCAAACGAGATGCTCAAGGACAGAGAATTGACTCAAAGGTGTATACGAAGCAAATCCCTTTAAATTTTCGAGTGGAGTCATTATTCCAAGGTTTTCTACACAGGCTTATGTACAAAGGATTGACATTTCAGTCTAGGATTAAAGAAAAGAGGAAGCTCAACTGTACAATTATTAATAACACAGGAAAATAACATTTTATGGGTATCAAAAGAAAAAGGACTAACTCTAGACAAAAATTTTGAACCTAGAATACAGTCTTCCTTAATGTCATCTAATATGTACCAGGTTACTGCATCAGAATTTTTATTTAGCTTTATTGGGAAATTTTCAGCTGCATCAAAAGTTTTATTTAGCTTTATTGGGAAATTTTGCAGCAAGGGGGACTAGAGTTCCTTCAATGGTTGTCCCGCGGTCTGTAGTGTTTTCCCAATAGAATGAAGGGAGTGCTAAACCTTTTGCTAGGTTTACTTGACAACCGGAATCAAGCATACAATCTAAAAAAATATGGTTTGAACTCACTAGGGAATAACTGGATTCGTATAAACATCTTTGGACCAGTGAGCATTCCTAAAGCAATATCAGGAGAAGGTTCTTTCTTTTCTGGGATTTCCATAGCTTGGTCATAATGCTTGCTTAGTTCTTCATCAGACGATTGATCCCTTTCAATCTGTATGATCTTAACCATACTCTTCAAATCTTCGATTTCTGTTACCAATCTTCTGAGCTACTGCTGCTTCTCTTTGATTTGCAGTTGGAGCATTTTCTCTTTATCACTCATAAAGCATTGTCTACTTTCATGACTGTCAGGGTAGCTTTTATAGAGTTCTGCAGGATTGTACTGGGCAGGAGTTGCATAACTTACCTTGCCTTTACCTTTATCTTGCTCAAGTATTTTGAGCAATTTCTTCTTTTCATCTTTCAAAGATGCTCTCAACTTATATTCAAAGGCAGGTGTTTCAGATAATTGCAAATCTATGGCTGCAATTTGCTTTTCAATGTTCTGTGGCTTGTTCACAGAGAACATATACAGCGAGAAATCATACTCTGGAGGCTCAAACCCCCCCAAATTTGGTTCTGAATCTGACTCTGAAGAGGAAGAATAAGAAGCAAATTTTTTAAGAGCATCATTGTCCTTATCGGACTCAGAGTCACCGGATGTAGTTGATGCATCAGAAGGCAAGAAGATTACTTCACCCGAGGATGACTCGGTTTCTGAACTGGAATGTAGATCCCACCATCGCGGATCTAATTGAGCACACAAGGGATCAAGCCTTGGTTTGGACTTCTTTTTTGGACATTTATTTTCCCAATGGCCTTTTTGGCCACATATGAAGCATGTTTCCTTATCATTTATGTTCGTTCTTCGTTTAACAAACTTTTTATGAGGTTGTTTTCTATATTTCCTGGAAGTTTGATATCCATGCTTTGTTTTATGCTTATAGGGCTTTCCTGTATCCAGATGATATCTAGGAGCACTAGAATAGAAGCCTTTATTATGTTTAGATTTATGACATTTGCAATCTTGTGATAGATGACCTCTATTGTATGCACCACATCCCCAATCAGGCATTTTTGCAACATTCTTACAGAAGGATGATGAATACATACTTTGATGACGCTTGAAGTCTTTACTGACTCTTTTTTCCAAGAAGTGCTCTTGATATGTTTCTAGTATGTAACTATGCAACTGGGCTAGATAGAGGCCTCGGTAATTGATATTTTTGTCCTTCATATATTGTTCCACAGCATCTGGAACATGACTTGGGAAGCTTCTGAGATAATGCTTCAAATAAGCAGGGTCTCCTGATTTTCCAGAGGAAATCAAGAGTTGTTGCATATAACAGAAATATTCTTCACTCTGTGCAAGATTACAGAGTCGAGCTAACATAAATAGAGAAGCAAGATGTTCATAATCTTCGCTTTCAGCAAATCCATAGAACTCTTTACCCAATGCTTTAAGTATCTACTAATCAACATCTTCAGCAGAGAGCATTTCATTTTTGGCTTCTTGTGGGAGCCATCTCCACCACTCATTAGCAAGTCTTGAAAGACCTGCGATAATTTGTCCAACCAGTTGTTGACCTGTGAGGGTATCATCTTGAGTTCTTTTGTAAAGGGTCCACTGTCCTAACATTTGTATTGCAGTCTTGATATCATTTCGGGATTGACACTGAATATTCAAGACAGGTTGGTCAGGCATTTGGGACAACAAATTATTCATGGTGTTAACTCCAAATTGGAATTTTCGGTTTGGAGCCTTTGATGCGTCAAGCATCTAGAGGTCAAAGGTATTTTCACGAGGAGGTGGATTATGGATGGATGAAGACTCTGCCTTATCATGAACATACATCATATTCAAATATTTAGTATCTAAGGCAGGAGGAAAATTTTTAAAGTGACCAATCCATTCCTTGATTTCATCACATTCCTCTTCATCTCTTCCAAAATTAAATTATGGTTTCTCATCCTCTGAAATACTTAGCATACTAAAAGAAACACTATGATGATGCTTGTTTTCTTTCTTTGGAGTTTCTTTTCTTTTATGACCGTGTGATGCTAAGGCAAAGACTGAGGGATTGACACATGGGACTTTCTTTTTAAGCTCTTGAGTTTGGGTCAAAATCTCTTCTAACTTGGCCAATCTTCTCGTAGTTTTATCTGCAGCTTTTTCAACTGCTTCTTTCATCTCTGCAAAATCTTTCAAGATATTATCTAACAGACCTAGCTTGGTCTCAATTAAGGAATTTTTTTCCTTTTCTTCTACCACTATCTTTTTAAGGACAAGGAGACCATAGGCCATGTCATCAAGATTCTGTGCAGTCATTTTCTGTTGTATATTGCTCCAATTAGCAAGCTTGATGTCATCAGAGATAGACTCATCAGGGCCTGAAGATTTATATGGTGGAAAATCATTTTTGATCTGGCCATCTATTGAGTATTGCTAGAAGGGTACCTCAGGCAGGTTCCTACCTGGAACATAGGACTTACGTCCTTGGTTATTAACTTCCATAGCATCACCATATCTAGGTAGACTAAGCATACCTAGTGTTGGGGGATCTCTATTTTTCTGGTGTTGGATCCTCTGAAGTATTTTTCTACATGTTGGGCAATCTTTATGT
Organism: Pseudotsuga menziesii; assembly: GCA_001517045.1. NCBI lineage: Eukaryota > Viridiplantae > Streptophyta > Pinopsida > Pinales > Pinaceae > Pseudotsuga > Pseudotsuga menziesii. The sequence goes on along the minus strand of LPNX010179234.1, from coordinate 340,245 downwards.
TGGCCACAGTGTTCTGTTTCATACAAACCAGTGAAAGAAGTAGAGGTTGACTAGGATGCAGAGTTGGAGTCGGATTCGGCTTGTCACCAAGCATTATTGTAAGATGCCACAAAGGTAGATCTGATAAGAGGAGGTGTATGGGAGTAGGGGTTTGTGCTGGTAATCTGAAAGAACTAGTTTGCTGATCAAAAGTTAAAGGTTGGCTCAGGATGGAACGTTGCAAACATTCAGCATTTCTAAGTTCTTGGTATTTGACTTCCCATTGCTAAGGATAATTTATACCAGTCCAGTTGAAAGCAACAGGGGTAGCTTGACGAGATTTGTCAGATTCCACCATGCTTTGTAAGCGTGAACTCTAATGGACACGAGATCAAAGTGGAGGTAGGGTATCATTCCCAAAACAGATACATACAGCCCCTTTTAACTGGATAATTTTAGATCCTTGCATCATTTTGAATCCCTGAGGTTGGATATAGGCTTTCAACAGATCATAAATATGGGGATTCGCAAAGGTATTCACCTTGGAAAGATTTCATTGGATTCACAAAGGTATTCACCTTGGAATAATGACTACACTCAAAAATTTAAGGGATTTGCTTCATGTACACCTTTGAGTCAATTCTCTGTCCTTGAGCATCTCATTTGATGTACTTTTAAGAAGTGTATACAGTATTCTCTAGCCACGTGTAGCGTCCACCATGATGAAGGAGCATAAATTTAAACCATTGATGCTCTCTGTTGGCCACTTCAATGTCAGCCTTCATATCCAGTATGAAATTTGCACGACGATTTACCCAATCTGTTCTTGGACAAAACTTGTCAAGGAAGACTTTTGTCCAACCAGACTATGCACCATGCCTAAGGTTGGATGGGTCTACACAAATCACAATTTTGCGTTTCTCTCTATAGAACTGAAGAATTAGATTGTAAGATGTCCATGTCAAATTCCCATCTCCAATGTCCACATACCAAATCGGACCATCTTTTTCTTCATTGTGGTCTATCCAAAGCTCTTTGCAAACATTCAGCATTTCTAAGTTCTTAGTATTTGACTTCCCATTGTTGGGGATAATTTATACCAGTCCAGTCGAAATTAACAGGGGTAGCTTGAAGAGATTTGTTAGATTCCACCATTCTTTGTAAGCGCAAACTCTGATGGACACGAGATCGAAGTGGAGGCAGGGTATCATTCCCAAAAAAGATATAGACAACCCCTTTTAACTAGATAGTTTTAGATCCTTGCATCTTTTGAATCCCTGAGGTTGGATATAGGCTTTCAACAGATCATAAATATGGGGATCCTCTAGGCTTACAAAGTATTTCGAAAAGACGATGCCATAAGTGGGACCATCATGGAGAGTGGCAGTAAAACCACCAATAATCGCATCTGCAAAGTTGTGATGACGAGTATCAACCGCAACGCAAAGAGAAGACACAGGGAGATAAGGCTGGACAAGCGGACCTAGACCAATTTTTATTGCACCAAGATGTGCATATCGATAACCTTCCTTAATAGCCCAATCGATTTGTGCTTTATCGATTAAATTTATATGGACGGGCTCTTTAGAATTAGTAAAAGAGACATCTATAGAAGAAACTTTAATCTGAGTAGCAGACTTATATTGCCACCAATTTAGCTTATAGACATCAGAAGGAAGTATTTAAGGTAACTGCCAATCCTGAGAAGGATTAAAATCTTGGATGTTAATTATAGAAGAATTAGATGAAGACGGTTCATTCATAAAAGGGGATCTTCTTTCTGAAAGACGGACTTCTGTATTATTATCAGACTGACAATCTAATGTAACAAGCGAAACTGTATCCATTGAAGGGTCCATGAATAAAATGGGATTTTTAGCTCACGCTGGTCTCTAACAAAACAAGGACTTACAACGCTAACCCATAGCTACGGCCTCTCTCTAGACAACCCAAAATTAAATCCCTCACGCCCAACAACATTTACATCAATTATAATCAATTACAACATTAGGGGTTAAGAACGAGGGATACTACAAGTTCTAATGTAGAGATAGAAATACATCCAAAGGATTAGATATACTTTCCTCTCTCACTTTGCTTTCAAGTAAAAGTTTCATGTGCCCCACTACCTATGGTTTATTTTGATGATTATGTTTATGCCAATATATTGGGTTTATGCCCCACTGCACATGAGTTATGTTTATTAGATAGATATATTAGGCATGAACTGATGCACATGATTTATTGTCTTCTGTATGATTATATATGTTGGGCATAGGCCCTGATGGATAAGGACTATCGTCATGGTGTACTGGATTTATTATTATGTGATTATCCTTAATGTGTATCAATATATATATATATATATATATATATATATATATATACTGTGATGATTATTGTGATGTATTGTGCAGAAGACTGAATGCATGATTGAGTTCTATAATGTGTTGGGTGTAAGCCCTGAAGCACATGAGTTATGAGATTTTGTGTTGATCATAAGCTCTGAAGGACATGTGTTATGATATTTTTGGGTTGAGCATAAGCTCTCGAGTATCAGATCTTTGGACATTGTATCCCTAAGTGTATTGTACAAGTGCATCCTAGAATTAGTGTTGAGCGAGAGGCTCTGTAATTTCACTAGTGTAATTCCCAATTGATATGTGTTGAGCTTAGGCTCTGAATAGCGCCAAGGGTTACTGAAATTAAGTGTGTTGAGTTGGAAAGACTCCGAATAGCACCGGCCCTCGTCATACTTATTTTGAGTTGAGTAATTGAAATTTTAAATATACTCTCATCAAGGACTTGAAGAACTACCACAAAATATGAGGAGTCCAACATGCAAGGAGGATCTAGAGATACCTAACCTAGTTAACCGACCAAACCCTACCTAAGGCCTTGATAAAAGAAATAAATGTAAACTAAGGGAAGCATCAAAATAAATAAACTATTATATATCATGCATGAATAAATATTAAGGATAATAAGTAAAGTTTATATAATATGTATATGAGAATATATATATATAAGAAATAAAGGTAACTAAAATAATAAGTGAGATTTTGTGTAGATATTATATCATAAACTAAAATATTTACATAAATATTATGTTCTAAAGCTCAAGTAGGAACTAGTAAAAGTTCCTAGTTAAACAAACTAACTATTAATTCCATAAAAATCAAATTAAATATTATTTTAAAGAAAGTAATGAATTCTTGATTCAACTGAAGTTTAAACCAGCTTCCCTTTCCTAAAAGATTATTTATAAGAACAAATCCAAGAGAAGGCTTAGGGATTTGATTATTAATCCTGAATGGATTTTGAGAGAATTTTCCAAAACCAAGCATTCTTATACAGAGCCCGATTTTCAAACAAGGAGCAGCCTCACCTTTCGAAGTTCTAGATCACTTGCATGTGGGAGCTGTTAGAATTTAAATGCGCTTTAGATCTTTAGGAAGAGAGTTTTGATAATGTTTGCAACAATTGAATGGAGAATGAAAATACAAATCCAACAAGACAAACCACACAAGAAATGGACAAGTATTGCTCATGAATTTACAGTATATTCATGATAATGATATTCGGTGTTACAAAGTAGTTTACATAGGTAGAATTTGAATGCATGAGTAATACATTCGAATCCTCCAAGTGGATAAGATTGTATCTAATTGAATCTCTAACTCAAGGTCTCCCAAACAATATCGGAGTCCAAAATAGACAACTCCCTGATGACCAATAACTCAACAACCAGTGACAACTAATTAACTCAGTGCAACTGAGAGTGAGGGAGGTAGGAAAATCATTCCTCCCCAAGCAACCATGCAGTATCCATGCATTAGTAGCACTAATCTAACTGACTATGAAGTAACTGAATGTAACTGGGGGCTAACTAAGACTAACTAGTGCTAACACCAATTAACTGAAGTAGGTTGGTACCGGGATTCCCAGTGGCTCCTAAAATGTAGGGATTGGTATAGAAGGCGCCCTAACTGATGCATGCACATGCAGTAAGTGGCAGTTAACCTCTAGCAATGTTCCCCACACTTCAATAATTGGTACATGTGTCCCAATTGGGCCAAGTGGACCCAATTGTACTAGTGGACCCAATTAATTAATTTTAAGGTTCCTAAGTTAGGAAACAATTAATCTAATAGAAAGTATGATCAAGGGAGGATTAATAATCCTAACACCCCCCCCTGAATCCTAACTTGGATAACTCTGGGCCCTAGTAACAAGACCATAGGTCACCCAATATACAATCTAAGAGACATAATACAAATGAGGTAGGAAAACCTCTTGGGAGAAACCCCCTCAAGATAGGAACTGAGAATCAAGCCTTAATGCCTAAAATAGACCTGAGAAAGGAAAATCTCTTTTCAGTAAAAGAATTGGTAAAAATATATGCAATCTGATCCTCTATTGGATAGTAGTGCAGTGTGATGGTTCTATCATGCACTAGTTCCCGAATGTAGTGCATGTGAACTTCTATGTGCTTTGTCCTTTGCTTCTGAACAAGATCACTGGAGGTCTTGATTGTACTCTGGTTGTCACAATAAATATCTACTGTAGGTGAAGTCTGAATCCTGAAATTTGTCAAGATTCCATGCAACCAAACTGCCTGAATAGATGCATTCATAGCTCCCCGATAGGAGCCAACTCGGGGGGATCCGAATTAGAACCAGGAATGGTTCTGGGTCATGGTTGGGAGGGATGTGGTAGTTCCAAAGTTATTCGGTTATCATTACTAAGGTAAGAGATAGAAAGTGTTTTATTAATTCTGGGTGGTCAAGTGTGCAGGGTCCTTTAGCCATTACAAGCTGCATAGTTGCAGGTAAGAGATTTCTACATTTCCAAGATATTTTAATTATGATTACGAGTTAGAATTATAGCCATTATGTTTTGTATTAGGAACTGTAATTTTACTCTTCATTAGTTTGAATAAATGTTTAAGGTTGTTTTATTAGATAAGATAAAATACATGTTTAAACTTTTTATATAGAATTCTAGGATAAATTTCTTATCAGGATTATGTTAAAAATAATCTTTAAAAGTTTATATTTATGTTAGGGTTTAACATTAGATTTAAAAATTCAAGTTTTCATAAAATTTAGTAACAAGACCTTTTACAATTACAAAAAACAATATTAAAACTATAAACCCTATATCATAGCACCTGTTTAATTCTTTCATTTATAAATACTATATATTTAAATAAAACCCTTAAAGTATGAAATTACAGAGCATTCACAAGGGCTCACAAATAAAATAAAATCATAAAACATCATCAAATAAACTATCTATTTAACCAAACTAATAAACAGACTAACGAATACACATAATCAATAACCATGGATCGAATCCCTTGGAAACCAAAAACCATATGAAATATGCAAAACAATCACTGCTTAAACATTAAAAACAACTCATGAAAATATACAGTTTCCCACGAATATCAAATCTTCAGCCATCCTATAAAAAGGATAGGCTAAAGTAATTAAATGCTAGAATAATAACATTTTCCAGCATTGAGACATATATCAAACTATCTAAACTACAACCATATAAATGTGACTTTAATTTAAAACACAGTCACAGTATAACGATATTCATCCACCCACTATCGAATCTCGTTAAGGGTTGGCTGGAATGACTTCACAAAAACAAAAAATAAACCATAATAAATCATCTATCAAATCCCATAAGCTCCAACTGCGAGCGTATAAACTATTAAAAGAAACAAAAAACATAAACAACAAAGATCATCTATCGAATCCCATAAGCTTCGGCACAGAGCATTAAAAAATATTTAAAGAAAATACCAAAGATAAAACTCCAAGCCAAACATCGAATCTACTAAACATTGGCCATAAGTCTGTCCATACACCACAGGAAATAAATATCACTTATAATCATTACAGATACACAGGCTATGCCATATAGGCAAGCAAGGGTCACGTTAATACGACCACCATCGAAACCATAGGGTTAACAATAAACAACGATGGCATTATCACCTTTACAAAGAACATATCAAAATATATACATGATGAACAAAGCTAGGGATTTCTCTCTGTCACCATACAGAACGAATTCAAATATTTAGATACGGAGAAATAATATACAACAGCCATGAATCTATCACGAAATCATATCAAGCATGAAGCTAGGTCTTTTCCCTTGTCTCTCTAATATAAGTGAAACACCCAACCGAATTATAAACCAATCCAAGTAACAACTTATCAATAACATTATCATAGTTCCATTGCAAAGCAATGTCACTAATATTTTCAAAACCTTCATATAAAAAATCCAAACATAGTACTCATAGCAACGAAGAACTGGGAAATATTAAACAAACGAACACCATTATAAAATTCCAACACAGAGGATTTTTAAATTACACAATAAACCATCCACACTCGTTTCCAATTTTACAAACGCCTGAATGGGTCATGAAACACAAAATCTGCAAACTAACGATTACTCTGAGCATTGCCATTTCATAAAAACAGTAACTATAATAACCATTGTCATTTCATAAACACGGTATATATTATGCACAAAAATTCCAATATCGTAAGTCAAGTATTATGTAGTCGCGACATGGGTTATGGCACCATTGCAAGCAATGGTGCTGCCCAGGCATAAAAGCCCCAATACAAAATACAAGTTACAATAACATAATATATACACTGAGCCTGTAATGGGACTACGATTCACATCGACGGCTTAAAAGCCTTAAATTATATAAAAACCCAAGTCTATTTACATAGGTCTGAAGGTGCATCAAAACCCCACAGAGAAGCCATAAACCAAACGACGAGGACAAAACATAGTCAGGCCGAGAGATAATAAGCATAGGCTTGTTGACAGGATTAGTGAAGCATCACCTACAAACCATCGATGAAGCATTGAGCCACGTTTCTCTTCGACGACCCTGGCACCTACAAACCACCAAAGCAAAATACAGATTGTTAACTTTTCATATGCTTACCTAATACATCAGTATTTCATTTCATTTTCATAACAAAAGCATATAAGCAAGATCACTGAAAGAAACAGTATCACAAGAACAACACATATTTATCCTGGGGAAAACCCAGCAAAAGCTTCCTCAATATAGATGCCCAAAAAGATAAAAGGTAAAACCAACAAGGAGATCAAATCCTGATCCTTCTCCTTCTCCAGCTACTTCTCTCTCTCCACTAATGTGCTACACATGTGATAGTGTGTGCTCCAAATGAGGAGCGCTACACCTCTATTTATATTCATCCGTTCACTTTAATTAACTCATCCGACATGTAGGCTCAAGTTAAACATGTAGGCTTGAGTTACACATGTAGGCTCAAGTAACCACACTGGGGTGCTAATGACCCACCTTTACAATTAGAGGGGACTACCTCATGACTCTTATTATTTCTTCCAATTAGAAGCATCGAGGTACAAATTAATACAAGTGGTTCTCCCGGTAGGACCATTGGGGACCACAAAAAGATACATATAGAATATTCTTCGAAGTTACAATATTTCAACACTCCCCCTTAATGAGAAGGGTATTCTACAACAACATCAACAATAACAATAATAGGAGAAAGAGAGAGCATCATCAACATCATCAGGGTAACACATCTATAAATCATTGGAAGCTTTTCAACATCATGTAGTCTTCATCTTCAATCTTCAGTCTTCAGCAACAGCAACACCTTGACCGCTTCGATCAGCAACATCTTTGACCATTTTGATCAGCAACATCATCTTCAGCATATTCTGGTCTTTCGATCAGCAACATCATCATCATACTTCGAACTTCGAACATAAACATCATCATCATCATACTCTGATCTTTCGATCGAAACATCATCATCATCATACTCTAATCTTTCGATCAGTACATCATCATCATCATACTCTGATCTTTCAATCAGTACATCATCATCATCATACTCTGATATTTCGTTCAGTACATCATCATCATCATACTCTGATCTTTTGATCAGCACATCATCATCATCAGCAACAACCTGCAATCCACAACACGAAGACGAAAGTCCTCGGATCACTTTTGGACCTAAGTCCAGGGATGATACAATCCTACCACATTCTCGACAACCGAAGTCACCAGATTGATTATAGGATAATCAGTACCTATCACTTTAGGACTAGGTCTAAGGATGATGCAATCCTACCACATTCTCGACAACCGAAGTCATCGGATTGATTACGGGATAATTAGTCCCTATCACTTTAGTACTAGGTCCAAGGATGATGCAATCCTACCACATTCTCGGGGACCGAAGCCTCCGGATACCTTTCTAAACTGAATTTCAAGGATGATGCAATCCTGCCACATTCTCGGGGATCGAAGCCTCTGGATACCTTTCTGAACCGAATTTCAAGGATTATGCAATCCTGCCACATTCTCGGGGACCGAAGCCTCCGGATGCCTTTCTGAACCGAAGTTCAAGGATGATGCAATCCTGCCACATTCTCAGGGACCAAAGCCTTTGGATACCTTTCTGAACCGAAGTTCAAGGATGATGCAATCCCACTACACTCTCGAAGACCGAGGTCACTGGATCACTTTAGGGCAAGTTCCCAGGGATGATACAATCCCACTACATTCTCGAGGACCGAAGTCACTGAATCTATTTTGGACAGATGTCCCAGGATGATACAATCCCACTACATTCTCAAGGACCAAAGTCACCGGATCTATTCTGGACAGATGTCCCAGGATGATACAATCCCTCTTCATTCTCAAGGACCGAGGTCACCGGATCACTTTAGGGAAAGTGCCCAAGGATGATACAATCCCACTGCAACATCACTACTCCCCCTTTCGTGGAAGGTATTTCCGAACAACACCAAGCTTGTCCCTAAAGTGTTCGAACTTTACTTGAGACAAAGGCTTCGTCAGCACCTCAGCAACTTGTTCATCAGTACTCACATACTGGATCTTTATGGCTCCCTTCCGCATCATATCTCGAATATAGAAATACCTGATTTCTATGTGCTTTGATCTATCGTGGAATACTGGGTTCTTTGTCATCTTTATACAACTTTGATTATCACATAGAATCACAGTAGTGTCCAACTCTAGGTTGAATAATCCTGACATCAGCTTTCGAAGCCATGTGGCTTCACAACTAGCAGAGCAAGCTGCTATATATTCTGCTTCAGCTGAGATTAGAGAAACACTAAACTGCTTTCTGCTAAACCATGAAATCATAGCAAATCCCAGACTATAACATCCACCTAAAGTGCTTTTTTCTATCTGAGATATTTCTAGCCCAATCTGCATCTGTGTAGCCATACAATCTATACTCATGGATACCATCATAGTAGAGACCAAAGTCTATAGTCCCTTTCAGATATCTCATCACATGTTTTGCAACTACTAAGTGAACCCGTCTTGGTTGAACAAGAAATTGACTCAAGGTGTTCACAGCAAAACAAATGTCTGGTCTGGTATTTGTTAAATACATCAATGACCCAATGATCTGTCTGTAGTGAGTCACATCCACTAATTCTGATGGGTCATCAGCTAACAACTTCAGTTTGGAGTCAATGGGTGTGGCCATGGCTTTGCATTCCAACATATTGAATCTCTTTAATATCTCTACCGTATACTTTCCCTAGTTGAGAAAGATTCCTTCTGAACTTTTCCATACTTCTAGACCTAGGAAATAATGCATTAACCCAAGGTCTTTCATTTCAAATTCTTCTGCTAGTTTCTTCTTGCTTTCCATAATCTGTTTCTCATTCCCTGTCAAGAATAAGTCATCCACATATAATAGCAGGATGACAGGTTCATCTTTTACAACCTTAAGATAAAGGTTAGGATCAGCTTTACTCTTGGTGAAGCCCATGCTTGACAGGCAAGTGTCTATCCTTTCATACCAAGCTTGAGGAGCTTGTTTTAGGCCATAAAAGCCCTTCTTCAACTCGCATACATGAGTATGTCTATCTTCAACTTCAAATCCTTGTGGTTGTTCTATGTATACTTCTTCTTCGATCACACCATTCAGAAAAGTTGTTTTCACATCCATCTGGTGTAAGTCCCACTTCATCATAGATGCAAGTGCCATGATAGCTCTAATCGAAGTATACCATGCTACTGGGGAAAATGTTTCTTCATAATCAATTCCCTCTTTCTAAGAGAATCCTCTGGCCACAAATCTTGCTTTATACTTCTCGATACTTCCATTAGCTACATGCTTTATTTTGAATATCCATTTGGAGGATACTATACTCTTTCCTTCTGGTTTGGGAACTATATCCCATACATCATTCTTCATTATTGATTGGTATTCTTCAGGCATTGCTTCTACCCATTCTTTCTTCTATACAGCTTCTTTATGGCTTGTAGGTTCTTGATCTACAAGATCACACATCAAGGCTACATAATTGGATAAAGTCTTAGGCTTCTTTCTTTCCCTTGTGGAGCCTTCAAGAGCTCCATATCTTTATGCCTCTCGTATAATTTCTCTTGTCCAAGCAGGTTTTCTCTTTCTTGACATCTCCATCATGGGAGGTTCTTGTGGTTCTGCTAAGTCATGTTCTTCAGGACCTTCATCTTCAGGGTGACATGTAGTTTCTTTATTTATGGGGGATGTCTCTTCTTCATACACTTCTTCGTGTTGGCACTTCCTGGATCTCTTGAGGGCTGTCTCTTCATCAAATGTCACATCTCGATTGATTTCCATGGGATGGAATCTAGGAATATAGATTTTGAATGCTTTGGATACTTCACAATATCCAACAAATATCCCCTTCTTTCCGAAAG
>LPNX010179234.1:261037-329390 GCA_001517045.1 Pseudotsuga menziesii | reverse complement strand
ATCAATGAATGTGATATAATATTCAAAGCCACTTAAGGATGTAGAAGACATTGGACCACATACATCTGAATGAATCAATTCCAATGTACCTTTTGTTTTATTTTCACTCTTTGGAAATGGATTCTTGATGTTCTTTCCCTTCGCACATCCTTTGCAAATGCCTTCATGCTTGATCTTCATGTCTAGTAATCTCGTCACTACTTTGTTCACATGAGGTAGAGCCTTGTAGTTGAAGTGGGCAATCCTTCTATGCCATATTTCACTAGGTTCAGTGGACTCATGAACAAAGGTTGTTTCTGAGTGCCCTTTGAGTTTATACAAGCCTCCTTCTTCTTCACCAACGATGATTGCATCTTCAATATTCTTTCCTTTGGGCCACATGAGTACTTGGACATCTATGAAAGCAACTCTGAATCCTTTCTTTTCTAAAGCTGATATATAAATTAAGTTCTTCTTTAAACCAGGTACATATAATACATCTTTCATCTTCAGAGGATTACCTGAATCAAGTTTGTAGCTTGCTTCACCAACTCCTTTGATCGGATATTGATAGTCATCTCCTAGGGATACTTTCTGAGGAGAGATTCTTTCTTCAAGTTTGGATAGAGTTTTATTTTGTCTTGTCATGTGCTTTGAAGCACCGCTATCAATAAGCCAAGTGTCTTCTCCAGGTGTTATAGACCCAGAGAGTGCAGAGAATAGTACATACTCTTCTGCATCTTCTTCTCTTGCTTGCTTTCTTGGAGGTCCTTCTTCTTCTTCTTCTTCTTCTTCATCTTCATCTTCCGCTAGATGAGCATGATATATGTTGTTGTTTTTTATCCTTTTCTTATATTCTTGCTTCTTTATAGGACCATTTCGGGCAATGTGTCCTATCTTATCACAATGAAAACATTGAAAGCCAGAGTAGTCTTTATCTGGATGATTTTCCCTTCTTCTTTGGATTCTTCTGGGAAGTTGACACTCCTTGAAGTTTCTTCTCTTGAAGTTAGATTGACTTCTTCTTCTCTTGGTGTGAGTGGCTAGGGCTTGATCATCTTCCTTTAGTAAGGCTTCTCTGTTTTCCACTCTAGTCTCTTCTTGAATGCAGTCTTCCCATACTACTTCAAACATCATGCTTTCTTTTCTGGCACACATCATTTGGATGAAGGATTCCCAGGGTCTAGTGAGACCATTGAGAGCAGTCATAACCAATTCATCTTCATCAAGATTATCTCCAACAACTTCTAGTTGCTCTTTGATCTGAGAAACCCATGTGAAGTAGTCTTGGATGGATTCTCCATGACTCATCTTGGTACTCTTCAGTGGAGCTCTTAGATTCATCTTCATGTTGATGTTTCTTCCCTCATACATTCTAGAAAGGGCATCATACATTTATTTTGGAGTCTTCTTGGATGACACTTGAGGGATCAAGTGATCCTTGATGGAGTCAGCAATAATCCTTTGTGCCCTAATCATATCCTTTCTGTGCTTCTCCTTGCCTTCAGCTTCTTTAGGTTCTCAAACTTCTTCTTTGACATACTTATCAAGATCATTCTCTTGGAGAATGAGACCAATCATGTATTTCCATGCTCGAAAATTCTCTATGCCTTCTAGCTTGTCCTCAAGCTTAGTGCTTGGGGCCATCTTGTCAGAAAATCACAAAAAAATGAAATTTTTGTGGAATGAGAAACTGACCTTACCAGGATATGTGCTTGAATGAGGTGAGTTGACTGGTGTGCTTGGATTCTGGAGATTTCAATTCTTCACCTTCCAAATCAGACTTGCAAGATTCAGCTTTTGCAGTTTTCTGGTATAGCTGTCAAACTATGGTTTGACTTTTCTAGAGACTCACACATCCAAAAACTGTGATTCTAGGCTCAAAAGATGCGCTCTGGGAGGGCGCAACTTTCCATGCAATCATTTTTTCGAAACTCAAAATTTTTCACAAAACCCTAATTTCTTTTGGGGAGAGAGAGAGGGCTATTTTGCCTTGTGAAAGCTGTCCTATTCAGGTTGGCTCTGATACCATGTTAACTTTTCATATGCTTAGCTAATACATCAGTATTTCATTTCATTTTCATAACAAAAGCATATAAGCAGGATCACTGAAAGAAACGGTATCACAACAACAACACAGATTTATCCTAGGAAAACCCTAAAGGGAAAAACCCACCAAAAGCTTCCTCAATATAGATGCCCAAAAAGATAAAAGGTAAAACCAACAAGGAGATCAAAGCCTGATCCTCCTCTTTCTCCAGCTACTTCTCTCTCTCCACTAATGCGCTACACAAGTGAGAGTGTGTGCTCCAAATGAGGAGCACTACACCTCTATTTATATTCATCTGTTCACTTTAATTAACTCATCCTACATGTAGGATCGAGTTACACATGTAGGCTCAAGTAACCACACTGGGGTGCTAATGACCCACCTTTACAATTAGAGGGGACTACCTCATAAGTCTTATTAGTTCTTTTGAGTAGAAGCATAGGGGTATAAAGTAATACAAGTGGTTCTCCCAGTAGGACCATCGGGGACCACAAAAAGATACATATAGAATATTCTTCGAAGTTACAATATTTCAACACGGATGAGGAGTATGAACTATGGAGACACGAAACAAATATCAAATGTTGTCACAAAACCAATAGAGATTACCTTGGTTGATCCAACAGTCACTTCCATTCATCTCCTATGCAGAGCCAAGCCCAAAACAACCAACAACCAAGCGAAATAACAAACCATCGTGAGAGGCAAACCCTATGTTGGGTCTTCCACGATCCCCAAGGAGAATTAATGGCACCAGTCTGGTGTTCACTATCAAACTAAAACCCACATTCCTATAGTTTGCAAACAATTCGTTAATACTGGTCTCCATTCCATTTGATGCCTTAAACCCCAATCGCATAAGATCCAAACCTTATATTATAAATGCACCACCCCAAATCATATTACAAACTATAATATATATATTAAGGTTTTGAGTAGTGTATAATCCATACATTATATTATGCGCCAACCCAAAGTTTAAACACCAAGTATTGTATATATCGGGTATCGCATAGCCATAGGCTTAAGCCTTAAGCTATGCTCTTCCTTCCTCTAAGCCTCAAGCTTAAGAACCATGGCATATGAAATATGCCATGGTAAAATCATAACCATATATAAAAATCAAAGGTCTAGTTTTTAAGCCAAGTTTTCAACCTGCAAATAGAAACACAGGTTATGTTAATTTTTTTCATAAAATAAACATAGAACGTAAATATACTAAGATATACGAGATGGAACATAAATACCTAATGAATTATAAGTATCACATAGATAATTTATCTAGGTTAAATAATTAATTAAGGTCGTAATTACCTTGCTAGCAATCTAGGTCTGTAATGAAGCATAGTAACGAACAACCGGTGCATTATTGAATAAACACCTTCAACACTCTTTAGAAGCAAGTCCAGTCGCAAAGTATGATCTGCATATGAAATAAAATAGGTTCATTAGTTCCAAATGAACTAAGTAAGCCTACAGACAAGTAAACACTTTACCTCTCAGACCGTCATGGGAGAACGAGTCCCGCAACTCCGCCCACTTTGTTTCCACAAACAAAGTTAACCTAGGAATTTGTAAATAACAAGTAAGACTATGTAGAATGAACAAAGCATATAACCAAGTAACGACACGTGCACGACAATGTATAATTATAGGAATAGAAGTAGTAATCAGCATTACGACATATCAATTAAAACACAACAATAAGTATAACTGGAAGAATGATGATAGAATGTAAGAGCAGCTTACAACCAAGTCGTGGTACAACTAGTGTACGCTATATTCCGCAAGTTTAAGAATGTTCCGTCTAGGTAGTTTTTACTAGCCTATAAAAAAAATTATTTTCAATTTTTGGGGACATTACAGCAGTATTATTAACCCTACAATTTTTTTTTATCTACAGATTTCAGGGACATTACAATTATACAAAGACTCGAGACCCATATATACTAGGAAAAAACTCATAATGGCATTGATGTCCTCATGTAGGGATGAAGAACACCCCCAATAGGTCATGTGTAGTGTTTTAAGGTGTTTTTGTTTTCCTTGGATTCCCAAAATATTTTATTGGGGGGTTAGGTCTAAGTTTCCCACCTCTAACATACCAAGGGCCTTAAAACCCAATATAGTTATTAGAACCTTTTAGTGGCATTGGTAGGTCCCCAATATTATTCCAAGGATACTCTTAAGAGGTATTATGTAGTGTTTTAATGTATACTTGTTAATTTAATATTCTACAAGGTTTCTTCTAGTGTCGAAGGAATTTGTTTCCTCTCGTAGTCATGTCTGTGACGCAAAGATATAACTAGTTTTATTTCTTGTGATTCTCCCAAATATCCCTATTATAAGGCCATGGATCCTCTCAAAAACTCATGTCCGTTGTCGCAACACATAAAAATAATTCCTATATCCATATAAGCTTCATTTATCCCAAGTCCTAGGTTTCTTCTCTTAACTAGGTCATGGCCCAATAGATGTTAGATTTTTAACATTAAGCTAGCATTATATTAGGATCTTTAACTGAGAGAATAACAAGCACAACAATCAAACACAAGAGACAATGAACATAGTGTTTTTCCCCGGGGAAACTATAAATGGAGAAAACCTCACAACTTCCTCAGAGATAGAATCAACACCAAAAGTAAAACCCCAAAACAGTAAGATGATCTCCAGACAGCAGTAACCTCTTTCTTCCTAGCCCCAGTAGCTTCTTCTTCCTCAGCTATGCGCTACAACTGAGTGTGAGTGAGTGTATGATAAATAAAGAGACTCGCTCTCTATTTATACTAATTCCTGACTTGACAATAACCTACTAGGGCCGACTTCTCTAGGAGAGTCTAATAACCCTAGTGCCCCGGAACTGCGGGGACTTTAACCCTTGATCAATAGGAGGGTTACCCACAATGACTTGATATGGCTTGTTTACATTATAGAACCTCCCGATAGGAACATCGGGGCATGACATGACTCAAGTACATTACAGACACATCCCAGAATAAACATCAGGACACAATACATAAGATATACGGATGAATACATTCCGAAGTTACAAATACATTAACACTCCCTCTTAGATAGGAAGGTATTCTCTCGACACAATTTATCATCACAAGTTTTCTTCTCTGGATCATCATCGAGACCTCATCATCTTCAAGTCATCTTCATCTTCAAGTTTGGATCATCACTCGATCTGGATCATCATCACTGGATCTAGATCATCACTCGATTTGGATCATCACTGCTGGATCATCATCACGGGATCTAGATCATCACTCAATCTGGATCATCACTGCTGGATCATCATCACGGGTGCTATCTCATGATTCTTCTCATCACAGGAATTTCTACAGAGCCAGCCCTTTTTCATGCTGGTTGTAGGCCTAGCCTCCATGTAGGTCTTCTTCAGTGATTATATCTGACCCTAAGTCAGAATGGTGCACCCAGCACTTAAATCTAACCATGAGAGGAACACATCCAACACCATGTCAGAAAGGCACTCCCAAAACTCACATTTGACCATGCGGGAACACATCCCACAACCCTGTCAGAAAGGCCCAGCACTCACATCCAATCATGCGGGAACACATCCCACAACCCTATCGAAAAGGCTTAGCACTTATATCTAGCCATGCGGGAACAAATCCTGCAACCATGCTAGAAGGGCTCTGTACTTACATCTAGCCATGCAGGAACACATCCTGCAACCTTGCTAGAAAGGCTCTGCACTTACATCTAGCCATGTGGGAACACATCCTGCAACCATGCTAGAAGGGCTCTGCGCTTACATCTAGCCATGCGGGAACACATCCTGTGACCTTGCTAGAAAGGCTCTGCACTTACATCTAATCAAGTGGGAACACATCCCTCAATCACATCAGAATGGCCCTCGGCCCTAGACTGAGTATTCCTGGTAACTGACTAGGTGCCTCCATTCCAAGAATGGCATTCAGTGCTTATATCTGATCATGTAGGAACCAATCCTACAGTCACATCAGAATGGCTCAGCACTCATATCTGACATGGAAGGAACCAATCCTCTGACCATGACAGAATGGCTCGGCCCTTACATCTGACCATGGAAGGAACCAATCCTCTCACCATGTCAGAATGGCTCACGAACTCATCACTTCCCCTTGGAAGGAACCTCGATCTGGAGAACATCAAGCTTCTCCCTGAAGTACTCAAACTTCACTCTGGCTAATAACTTCATCAACACATCAGCTATAAGTTCATCCGTCGCAACATACTGGAGCTTCACTGCTCCTCTTTGCACCATATCCCTGATATAGTGATACTTGATCTCGATATGCTTCGACTTGTCATGGAACACCGAGTTCTCCGACAACTTCACACAACTCTAATTGTCGCAATATATAAAAGTAGCATCTAACTGGAGATCAAATAAATCAGATAGTAGCTTCCTTAGCCATATTGCCTCACAACTAATTGAACAAGATGCAACATACTCTGCTTCAGCTGTACTTAGTGCCACATAGGACTGCTTCCTTCTAAACCATAAGATCCCACCTGATCCCATACTGAAGCAACACCCTAAAGTGCTCTTCCTATCGATGGCATTTCCTGCCCAATCTGAATCAACATAAACTTCCAGGTTAATCTTCTGATTCACCTCATACTTGAGCCCATAATCAACGGTACCCTTTAGGTACCTCAGAATATGCTTTACAACAATCAAGTGAACATGTATCAGATCTGTCAGGAACTGGCTCAAGGTGTTCACAGCAAAGAAAATATATGGTCTCGTGTTTGTCAGGTACATCAAGGACCCAATCATCTGATGATACATCATAGCATCAACCACTTTTGATGAAGCATCACTCAATAGCTTCACGTTCGATGCCATAGGTGTGGTCATGGCCTTGCAATCCATCATCCCGAATCTCTTCAGGATCTCTACTGTATATTCCCCTTGTCCCATGGAAATTCCATCTGCATTCTGCCACACCTCCATGCCTAGAAAATAATGCATCACACCCAAGTCCTTCATCTCGAACTCAGTAGCAATCTTCCTCTTTGTATCAGGAATCAACCCATCCATACCTGTTACAAACAGATCATCTACATAAAGTAGGAGCATCACTTGGTTTCCATCTTCAACCTTGTAGTAAAGGTTGGAATATGCTTTACTCTTGGTAAAACCCAAACTGGATATAAAGTTTTCAATTCTATCGTACCATGTCGTGGGTACCTGTTTCAAACCATAAAGGGGTTTCTTCAATCTACACACATGAGTCTCCCTGTCATGTGTCTCAAAACCGAGTGGATGTTCCACATACACTTCCTCTTCCACTAGACCATTCAAGAAAGCAGTATGGACATCCATCTGGTGTATCTTCCATTTCATCACTACAGCTAGAGCAAGTACTGATCTGATGGAAGTGTATTTGGCTACAGGTGCAAAAGTTTCTTCATAATCTATTCCTTCTTTTTGGGAGAATCCATGAGCCACAAATTTTGCTTTATATTTTTCTATGCTAACATCTGCAGCATGCTTTATCTTGTAGATCCATTTAGAAGTTACAACAGACTTCCCTTCTGGTCTTGGGATAACATCCCATACATCATTCTTCATGATCGATTGATGCTATTTGATCATAGCATCCTTCCATTCTTTCTGTTCTACCGCTTCTTCATAATTGGAAGGTTCTTTATCGATGAAATCACATAATAATGCTACATAACCAGAGCAGGACCTGGTTCTCTTTCTTTCTCTGTGATTCTCTTCTGGAGCCCCATATATTCTACACCTTCGATAGCTTCTCGTACCCAAGTAGGTTTCCTCTTATGAGGATTCTTCTCTTGAGGTGGATCTATAGGTTCTTGAGGTTCTTCTATTTCCCGATCTTCTTCTTCATATTCTTCGTTCATGGTTGTGTCATGAACTCTAGGTGCTTCTGTTTCTTCAGGTTCTTTAGCAGGTCTCTTTCTGGATTTGTTGTAGGCTGAGTCTTTTTCAAATGTTACATCCCTGCTGATATTGATCTTGTTGAATCCTAGGAAGTATATTCTGTAAGCCTTCGAGCTTTCAGAGTATCCCACAAATATACCCTTCTTTCCTGAAGGATCTAACTTTGTCCTCTTTTCTTTAGGAATGTGTATGTACACTGGACAGTCGAATATTTTGAGATGGTTCACTTCTGGTTTCTATCCAGAAAAGACTTCTTCAGGTGTCTTGTTCTCGAGTACTCTGTGTGGAGTACGTTTCTGTACATACATCATTGTTCTAGCAGGTTCTGCCCATAGATGCATGGGAAGATCTTGATCATGAAGCATAGCCCTTGCAGCTTCCATGATCGTTCTATTCTTCCTTTCTACAACCCCATTCTGTTGTGGATTATATGGAGTATTTAACTCCCTCTTAATCCTTGAATCCTTGCATAATGCTTTGAATTCATTTGAAGTGAATTCTCCACCATTATCTGATCGAAAGGTCTTGATCTTCTTTTAGGTGTGGTTCTTGATCAAGGCTTTGAATTCCTTGAACTTGTTGAATACTTCATCTTTGTTCTTCATGAAGTAAATCCATGTCTTCCTAGAAAAGTCATAAATAAAAGAAACATAGTATACATACCCGCTTAATGAAATTGATGGCATTGGACCGCATACATCGGAGTGAATGATTTCCAAGATTCCTTTTTCCTTGCTCTCGCTACTTGGAAATGTCTTCTTTGTGTTCTTTCCTTTCGCACATCCTTTGCAGACTCCATCATGTTTTGCTTGAATTTCTGGAAGACCTTCAACAACTTTACTTGCAAGTGGTAGTGCTCTATTGTGCACATGTGCAAGCCTTCTATGCCAAAGTTCATTTGGCTCTACTGTGTCATGGACTAAAGCTTGTTCTGGATGGCCCTTCAATTTGTATAGACCTCTTATTCCCCAAGCACTACTGCATCATCAAAAGTCTTTCTATTTGGGCACATGAGAACTTGGCCATCTACAAATGCAACCCTCATGCCTTTTGCATCTAATGCAGATATGGAGAGGATATTCTTCTTTAGTCTTGGTACAAACAATAAATCTTGCATCTTCATAGACTTTCCAGAGTCTAGCTTATAGGAGGATTCCCCACTACCTTTTATTGGATACTGGTAGTCATCCCCAAGTTTCACCTTGTGAGGTGAGTCATGTTCAGATACTTTCACAAAGGATTCTTTGAATCCAATCATATGTTTGGAAGCACCACTGTCTATAAGCCAATAATTGCTTCCATGTGAGATAGTTCCCGTGAGAGCGGAGATCAACACATATTCTTCATCACTTGAAGAATCATCACTTTCTTGTCTGATTCTCTTTGTGGAAGGTTCATCATCCTCTTCAGCATGAGCATGATGTCTTCTCTTGTTTCCATTCTTCTTATCGGAGTTAATCTTGTTTCTAGGACAATATTTGGCAATGTGTCCTCTTTCATCACATGTATAGCATATTAATTTAGATAAATATTTTCTAGTGTTATCTCTCTGGTGGAATTTCTTACCTCTAGAGTGATGAGAGCTTCTTCTTCTTTTCTTGGAGTGAACTGTGAGAGATTGATATTCACTTCCCATCTTTTCTTCTCGAGCTGATGTCCAAGCTTCTTCTTGAGAGAATTCTTCCCATTGTCTGCTGAACTTGACTAACTTCTTTCTGGCACAGATTCCTTGAATAAAGGAGTCCCATGATCTAGGGAGACCATTCAAGGCGGTCATTACAATCTCTGCATTCTCCAGTTCTTCATCTACTGCTTCCAGTTGTTCCTTGATCTGAGAGACCCTTGTAAAGTAAGACTAGATGGTTTATGCATTCTGGATCTTTACATTCTTCAGTTGGTTTCTCAGAGTCATCTTCTGATTTATGTTCTTCCCTTCAAACAATTTGGTTAGGGCATCAAACATAGCTTTAGGTGTCTTTAGGGAGGACACCTGTGGTATGAGGTGATCCTTGATTGAATCAGCAATATTCCTCTTAGCCATAACCAACTTCTTCTTGTGTACGGCCTTATACTCATCTCCCTCTGGAACTGGAACCTCCTCATTGATATAGGAGTCCAACTCATTTTCTTCTAAGACCAGGGAGATCCTATACTTCCAGGCTCGAAAGTTATCAGCTCCCTCAAGCTTTTCATGAAGCTTGGTATGATCTGACATCTTAACTGAGAACCTCAAATGGAAATACAAAATATTTAGATATTACCAGGTCAAGATGTCGGATCTGGATTTGGAGCTGAATTTCTGCAGTGTTGGTTCAAGAGTAGATTAGGGTTTGACTTTTCTAGAGTTCTGTCCAACCAAATGCTTTGATCTTGATCTCTAAACTTCGATTTTGAGGAGGAGATCAATCCAGGCCTGGGCTCACTCAAAAATTCCACTTCTGTGAAAAGCCCTAATTTTCGGCAGCAGTGTCGGGTCCAAAACTGAAAAAACTCAGAATCGGATTCTGCTTCGATAGAAAGATGTGCCCTAGGGAGGAGAGTTAGTCCAACCTTCTTTTGCTAAAAATATGTGGAGAGAGATCCACAAAGTAGGAAGCCCTAGTTCCCGCAGCTGCAAAGTGTCTTCTTCTCAAATTAGCTTTGATACCATGTTAGATTTTTAACATTAAGCTAGCATTATATTAGGATCTTTAACTGAGAGAATAACAAGCACATCAATCAAACACAAGAGACAATGAACACAGTGTTTTTCCTCGGGGAAACCATAAATGGAGAAAACCCTGCAACTTCCTCAAAGATAGAATCAGCACCAAAAGTAAAACCCCAAAAAAGTAAGATGATCTCCCGACAGCAGTAGCCTCTTTCTTCTTAGCCCCAGTAGCTTCTTCTTCCTCAACTATGCGCTACAACTGAGTGTGAGTGAGTGTATGATAAATAGAGAGACTCACTCTCTATTTATACTAATTCCCAACTTGACAATAACCTACTAGGGTCGACTTCTCTAGGAGAGTATAATAACCCTAGTGCCCCAGAACTACGTGGAATTTAACCCTTGATCAATAGGAGGGTTACCCACAATGACTTGACATGACTTGTTTACATTATAAAACCTCCCGATAGGAACATCGGGGTATGACATGACTCAAGTACATTACAGACACATCCCAGAATAGACATTGGGGTACAATACATAAGATACACGAATGAATACATTCTGAAGTTACAAATACATTAACAATAGACACATCACTAGTAATTAAAACCTTATAACGACATCAACACCCACACATAGAGGCTAATAATACACATAGGAATACTTGTGTGTTGACCACCTTTCTTGGTCCAAAATTCCTAAAACCTTATTTTAGGCCCAAGGTAAAGGTTTCCTCCCTCATTGATGTCCAAGGAATTGAAACATGTTCCTTGTTATTAAAACCTAGTAATAATACTAATATCCTTAATACGATCAATAAAAATATACCTAATTCAATAATCAAATTCAATTCAAATAACTTTTATTTCTATTTTATAATAGTAATAAATAAAAATGGTTTCCTTTAATTATTGGCCAATATTAAGAATCCTAAGTATTAATTTTCTTAAATAGTATTAAAAATGAAGAATTTAATTGACGTATTTAAAAAATTATGATTTGTGAACTTATTGTGCTTGTGGTGAAAATCCTCACATAAATGAATCATGCAAATTTGTTTGTTTAAATAGTATAACATAAATAATTGACTTTGGCGTCAAACTTCATAAATTAGTTTTGGGCATTTATTTGAATGAAAACAATGAGTTATTTAATGCAATTTAATAACTATTAGTGAACTTATTATGTTTATGTTGAAAATCACATCATAATTAAATCATCTATTTAAATGTCCATGAGACAATTAAACACTTACCACTAACATGGCATTTCTCTAGCCCTATGCCATCATCCTTTACCCTAAGGCCTAGCTTTCTTCTCTCAACCATGTTTAGGGATACTAGACCTATCTATAGTAATTAAAACCTTATAACTGTGGCAATGCCCACAAGTAGAGGGTAAGAATACTCATAGGAAGACTTGTGATGACTTTTGAGGTGTCATTCTTGGTCTTCTATTAGTAAAAGACTCTTTTAGGGCTTATGATGGAGTTTTAATCTATTGACCATGTCCATGAATCCAATACCCATGCCTTGTGCTAAAACCCTAATAATGCTACTAATTCCCATTAACAAATTTAATAGGATATATAAAAAAAATTATTATAATACTAAATTAAAAATAGTTGTTTTTATTTATTTGTTGAACTTAAAAATAGTAGGTATTTGTTTGTTTAAATAGTTTATTAAAAATGAATAATTGAACTGAATTATTTATAAAATAATTATTTGTAAATTTGTTACACTTGTGGTGCAAAGCCTCATAAATAAAACATGTGTATTTAGTTTTTTAAACAGTACCAAAACAAATAATTGAATTTGTTGTAATTTGTGAGCAAAATATCATAAATTAATTTTGATAGTTTCTTTGATTGAGTAAATAAAAAAATAAATAATTGAATTCAGTTATTTACAAATTCATTATTTGCCAAGTTGCTTGTGTTTATGGTGCAAATCCTCATAATTCAATGCCAAGTGTACATGTCCATGTGGCAAATAATAGCTTAACATCATTTTATGATACTTGCCAACAAGATGTTTCTCTTAACATATATGAAATACCTAATTTATAATAATATCAATAAACATTAACAACATTTTAACACCACAAAATATAAGTGGTGGTAATACTACCATCTTAATACCACAAAATGTAAGTGGTACTAATTCCAACGCTTTAACACAAAAACTTATAACTAGTGCTAATACCACCACATTAACACAAAAAAATATAAATGGTGCTAACTTATGGTGTTGAAAGATAGAATTTCTTCTTTTGAAGTCTGAAATAGTTATATTCGGGATTATTAAGGATTTTTTCAGAAATTAGAATGCACAAGTTTTCAATTGGGAGAGAGGACAATCTAGACTTACATCATGCTTTGAAACAATTGTCTACTAAACTCTACACACACAAAGGACATCCACTTTCTTGCTAAATCCATTTAGGTTCAAACTTCAATGCTTTTCCCTTAGACGTGCATTGGCCATCCTTATCTCGATTGCAGATTCCTGCAAACCAACGACCAAGGAGCAAAGTCAACTGTTGACTATGCTCCTTACCCATTGGATGCAGGGAATCTGCAATCGAGATAAGTTCAGGCGAACACATTTAGGTTCAAAATTCAATGCCTTTCCCCTTTAATTTGAATTCAGTTCATTTTTCTCTGCATGGCTATCGCTAATTTATGGTGTAATGTCCCCAAAAATTGAAAAAAAAAATTATAGGCTAGTGAAAACTACCCCGAAGGGAATCATTATTACTCGTGCGGAATTACATGCACTACTTATACTTTCGATCTCTTCAGAAACTGCCCATATTGTCTTGTTAATCTCTTATCCATTCAGTGATTATTAGTTCGTTTACTTCTTATGTTTTAATTATGTTATTTAAACTATTTATACATATTAGTTATTACTGTTGGTGAATTAATGAATTGTATAGATCATTGTTTAGTCCTGCACATGTGTACTTTGTTTATTTAATAAAGACTAACTTAACTTTGCTGATGGGAACAAAGTGGTGGAGTGGCGGGACTCGTTGTCCCATGACGATCTGAGAGGTAAGGTCATTCTTTGTTATGCAAGCTTACTTAGTTCATTCGAACTAAGGCACCTTATTTATTGACTTACATGTTACTTTTGCGACATCAAGATTATTTGGTTACTTGAAGGAATTCAGTTCCTAGTTATACTTCCAGTTCTGCCATGCACTTTTATTACTGTTCCATTTTACGACTCAGGTAAGCCCTATGTTCGTTAATTATCTTTCTTAGTTAATTAACTAGATGCTGTGAATTAACTTACTGTCCTTACCATTCTTAATTATCTACTTCTTGATTAATAATTACACTTCTCTTGATTCTACCTTACAGGTCTACTTGGGTTTCGAGCTTGAATCCATAAGCTCATTCTCTCTAGTGAGAGCATCATGGCATACTATGTTTTCCATGATTCATAAATGCTACAAAACCTAGACTTAAGGACTTATGCACAAACGCTACCTATATGAACTAGCAAAGTGCATGTAATAACCTAATACTTTGATGCTAAGGGGATGACATTATAAACACTATACATTAGTGTTAAGGTATGTGCATACTTTAAAGTTGGGAGACTATGGTATAAATACCATGTCATTAGTATTATGTTTGCGCTGACATTAGAAGGTGGCGAAACTATAGGGTATAGTATGCACCATGAAATATCAGGGTTTAAACTTATGACTTGGCTGAATGTATTACAACGATGATTCATAAACTATGGTGAGGGTTTATGCATGCGTTAATGGCCACCAGCTGGTGCCATTAATGCCATTGGTGTTTGTGAAAACGCTTAGCAAAGGGTTTGGGCATTCGCTGTTTATGCATTATGTGGTTTTGGAATTGGGGTTTCATGTGGCTTCTGCACAGTTGGAGAAGGGAGGCGACCTCCATCGATTTGCAGGTAATTTAACCGCCAGACTCTGTGTAAACACATTGTTTCATTGTTTTATCCATGCCATGGTCATGCTTCTCATGACATCGTTGAGTTGATTACAGGTGAAAATGAAGGTGCTCTGGGATTTGCACATAGCTATGCTTTCGATTTGGGGTTACTACTTCATGGCCATGGTAAGCCTGCTAGCAAGATCTTGCCTCCTCTCGTTCTGGGCATTTCTAAGTTGGGATTCTTTACATGGTTGGGGTTTTAGATGGCACTTGTCGACTCTACCTTCAGGGTTTGTAATGTAGCTTGCTCTGGGTTTTGACTCTCGTTGGGAGGTTTGGCATCTTGAGCCGTGGCTGCACCATTACTTGTAATGGTGCCATAGCTCACAACTTGCCATTTAACATTATTAATACGTTGATTGTTGTAAAAGAGGATTCGTGCCTTACTATGTAAATATACTGCGTGTTGGATTTTATGTGAAGACTATAATGTGTTTTGGTATAAGATGGATACAATTTTCATTCAGCATTTTTAATAGATTATACTTTGTAAATTCAGGACTGTGTAGTTATTTTAATGCTATGTTTAAAATGTTGACTTGTTGGGTTCGATCGTGGCTTTAAGCCTATAGAATTTACTCTGTGTATAATGGTAACAGTTTGAGTTTTGGAAGTATGCACAGCACTCCATTTATATTGTTTGTAATTTATGTTTGGGAAAAATTCTAGAGCTTGGGGCGTTATGCCATGGGTTGCACCATTATTGCAATGGTGTCGTAGCCCATTGGCTTGCCACCGTAAGCTTTGTGTTAGCGTTAATGGAAACTGTGTATTATATAGAGTGTTGTAATTTGGTTTTAATGGTTCAACGTGGGTGCAAGCCATGCCATGAATGGCATGTGGCTCTCCCAACGACTGTGATAGCTAAGATGGCATTTTAATATGTAATTTGTTATTTAAAAAGATATGGCTGTAACAGCCAAGGTTATGGCAAACCCACAATATCGTTTTGGTTATTGTAGTGTGACTGTGTGATTATTACTATTTGATTGGGTTTGGAAACTTGGCTGTGGCCGGGGTGACTGGGTATATGACCTTCAGGATTTGGGCTTGGGCGATACCAAATTGTAAAACATTTTATATGTAATAATAGAAAGGTTACTATGTATTAAGCTATGGATTTTGTTATGAGTTTTGATTACAATAATGATTTATGTTAAGGTTATTATTATGTTGGCCTTGGGTCACGGACATCCATGGGATTCAATGTCGTGACCTGTGTTGGCATAAGATAGGGTTTTTTTCTTAAGAGGAACGATTCCTTATTTAAATAAGAACTATAGAGATGTTTTTTAATGTGGAGTTTAATTTTGCTTATGAATTATATTTGTAACCCATAAGGGTCGATACCACGACCTCTGTTTATTAATACAGAGTTATATGAATTGTTTACTTGGTAAAATTATAGGTGGATGTTTTATGATGAATATTATATGGGGCCTTTAAAGATATAATGCATGTGATTTATGGTATTTTATTATATATGTTAAGACTGTAGGTTTTATGGCAGAGTCTTGATAAGGACCACATGGATGGTCAAGATGTCCCTCTGATTAATTATAATGTTTGTTTCCAGTTTTGTAAAGTATTTTGTTTTAATGATTATGTGAAACAGACCTTGGAAGGTCTTTCATAATTTCGTTAGCTTATTTATTATATAAATATGTTCTTAGTAGATCTAGTTTATAATTTATACTTGTTATTAGTTAGCATAATTAATATTTTAATTAATTACTACTGAACTAGTTTCTTTAAAGCTTAGGGAAAGCCTCTGCTGACAAATGGAATATGTCGGCAGGGTATTAAATACAGAGAACAAAGTATAAACATAATACTAAGATCAAAACCTAGTTAATACAGGAACATTTATGAAAGATACAAACCCTGAACATAAGCATCATATAATAAAAATTTTCCATTTTATGATTAGTAAATTACAAATACAAACCCTAGAAGATTGTTAACCATAAAACTTAACCATTAGGGTTAGAAATTACATTGCAGTCATTACTTAACAAAAACAATAATGAATCTTTAGGAAAGAAATAGAATAGGCCTTCAAGAGTTTCATACCTGAATTTTAAGCTTTGTCAATGGCTGTACCTGCGCACTTACATAACCAGCATTAAAAATTCAATGCAGATCTGCCCTCTGTTTGATGACCAAATCACTTGGGAACTACCACGTTCCACCCAACCATGACCCGGAACCGTTCCTGGTTTAAATCTGGATCCCCCCGAGCTGGACTCCAACATGCAAGTAGCTTAGAGCTCCCAAGGTAGGGTTTCCTAACTGGTAATCAGTTCTGAATCAATCCTCTTTTCCTTGCAAGAAAAGTTCTCCAAGAAAACACTTGAGAGCAAAAACATGCAGAATAATAATTCTCCTAGATAAAAATCAGAACCCCAAGCATTTGCTTGGCTTGAGTCTTTATAGACAGACTTTTCAATCAAAGGGGCAGTTAAATCAAGAAATCCTTAACCTAGGAACTTTTAACTAGTTCTTAGTAAATCTTTCATAGATATTTCACTATTTATTAATCCTTTAATAATAAATAATAATTGGTGGGGCTTCTCTTCTTTCTTTATTCAATTATATAATTAATCATAATTAATTCTTTATAAAATACATAGTATTAAAATACTTGTTAGCATTTGTCTTCGAGCATCATGTATCATGATCCCTATACTTAATGAGACTTCTTTATGAAGGTCAAGTAGATAGATGGCTCAGGTCTACTAGGCTAGGCAACTCTAAACATCATTGCATGTTGGATTTCCCTCGTAAAACGTGGTAGCTCTTCAGTACTTGATGAGAATACAGAAATTTGAAATTTCATTTAATCACTTAAAAATAAGTATGATGAAATCAATATTATTCTCGAGTAGTTTTCACTCGGAGGTGATTTTAATCTTTTCAGTAACCCCTAGCGCTTACCAGTGCCCATACTCAACGCTTATAATAGGGAGTTACAAACATAATGCAATTCCAGAGCTCTCGCTCAACACTAAATGTTAGGATGTACTTGTATGATACACCTAGGGATACAATGGCCAAGGATTCAATGCTCCAGAGCTTATGCTCAACATCAACATGGAATGCTCCAGAGCTTATGCCCAATATTTCCAATTACATTTTCATGTGTTCCAGAGCTTTATGCTCAACACAAATGTAAGTACTCATGTGCTCCAAACCCTCTCGCTCAACACAAAACATCTCATCGATCATGTGCTTTAGGGTCCACACCCTACACAAAACATTTCATCAATCATGTGCTTCAGGGTCCATGCCCAACACAACCAACATATATGTACATATATATCATCAACAATTGGCTTACGCCCAATATACAAAGCAAATCATCATGTTCATATGCAGTGGGGTCTTTGACCCAATATAAAAATAAAACATCAATATAATAATCATGATCAATAGACTCATGCCTATAAATAGTAGGTCCAAAATTCAAGATATTACATATGGATAGGAGTAAGCTATCAATCCAACCATTTGCACTGGGCCCACCTGGTGCCGTCAAGTCGGTAGACTCACTCCGTTAAGCCCCTCACGATGAACAGACGTTTGCACCACAGGCCGGCCGGTTCTCCATTGAAGGAAATGCATCAAATATTTTTTGATTTTATGACACCGCGGTTTTGTCAGGTGAGTGAGTTATTGCATGGCGACGACATCCATCTGCCCCGAGCCCCTACCAGCCCCCTCCCTTGCTCCTCTATGCACACTCCTTTACTCCTCTGCGTACAAGTAAGCCCACAGTTGGATAGCTTACTCCACTCCCGGCCTACTCCAATCCCCGAATTACTCTATTGGTGAACTCTGCAATACGAAGCTCCCTGCACGACGACCACACCACCTCCCACGAAGAACTCTGCAAGACCCCGCACCACATCATCGTCTCAACTCAAAGTTATGCATTACGACCCCCTCCAAGTAAACCCTAAATGAAGTTATTGCGATCTAAATGGCCGAGGGCACAATCCCCTCACTCTATATATTATAGATTTTCCCCTTCTTAAGCCGAAGAACAATTTGCAGAGGGCAAAGAATAATTTGCCTAATTTCTTCGAACTTAGAAAGAACCAGAGCCTGCTCCTCCATTAGATTGAGAGCATGAGCACAGTCCATACAGAGTTGGTGAGGCTGCAAAAATATATTCTTTGCATCCATTACTATAAGCGTTGCATTCCCCGCATAGCTCTAAAAATGAACAACTAATAAAACAAAAAAACACCATCATGATTATCATTGTCTGGCCTAAGACATTAAGAAAATAATGTAAACAACCCAAATTGAAAAATGCACCTGAGGCAGCCCCGATACTGTGGTGACTATGTGAGTAACAGGGTTATCTAGGAATTGAACAGGTTCCACCGGACCCAATACGTTTGAAAATACAAGAGTTGTGTTCAAACAGGCTCTGTATGGAATGAACAATGCAATATGCCATCCATAAATAGATAAGTTAGTTTATCATATTCGATCGATAGATTGCTCAACTAAGTAGATTGGGAAAAAGACACGTGAGGTATGAAGTTGAGGTATAATCTACGTAGTTGAGCAAACCAACTTTATTCTTTATTCTGGATACGCCTACTGGTAATCACCTACCATTCCTTGCCTTTTACATGAATTAATGATGATTTTCTTGACCATTACCTACACAATAGGTCATTCCTAGCATACAAAAAGAGACAAGACAAACATAATCATGGATGGAAGTAGCAACAACAGCCTTGAGGAAACTATACTACCTTTCTCAACCTAATTCAAATGATTTTTCAATGGTTTGGATAAGTTTAGGAGAGGTTGATCCACATACATGGGGGCTATCTTCTGATTTTGAGCATTATATGCAGGACTACTAAAGACTCAGACCGCATTCATGGAGCAGAGAGAAGACATTAACTTGTGCCATAAAGAGAAGACACTACATTATATACACACATACCCTCCTAATGACAATTTTTCCCACACTAATACACTTCCACATGCTGGTGAAGGTAGACTTGGGTTGAGATTTAATGAAGATATTGACATGTTGATTTGTTGATTTGCTAAAAGAGATAGGGATGCATTTTGTGGGTTGTGTTACTCCCTATGCAAAGTGGGATGTCTTACTGCCTCATGGGTGTTTGCTTTCATTTCAATTTTATTTAATAGTTTGTTTTAGCTTTCATTTCAATTACTTCTCAAGATGAATATGGTTTATTTGCATGCTAAATTTCAAGTTCTGTATGTTGCAGAGATGTGCTAGGATGCTTGTTAAAGCTGCTTTCCAAGAGGCAAATAGTTTTTTCAACAAATTCTCAAGTCATGGCCCTATAATACCTATAAGAGCTGGTGGGTTTAGTGCATGCTCAAACTATCATTTAGTGCTACCAAATCCAGAGCATAGTGGCTTATTTCTTGTGGGAGGAGGATAACAACTATTTCTCAACAAATTCTCAAGTCATGGCCCTATAATACCTATAAGAGCTGGCGAGTTTACTGCATGCTCAAACTATCATTTAGTGCTACCAAATCCAGAGCATAGTGGCTTATTTCTTGTGGGAGGAGGATAACAATTATGTTATGCATTTTTGTATCAGTCACAAGGGGTGTTTAAATATGTGGATCTACTATTCTCTTTTTGGTTTAAAGCTTCATTCATTACATAGAAAAAACAATATGTACAAATAATACATCATATTTACTATCTATGAGAATGTACACTTCTCATAGTGTTGTAATCTTTTGTGACATAGTTTTAGTAAATTGTCCTCATGGGGAACGTATACCTCAAATTGTAAAAATTTGGTGAATGTTTTTTATCTTGAGATATAATTTGGACATCATATTAGGTGGATAATGCATATGTGGAAGCCAATATTAAAAGACTTGGAACTCTCTCTGCATATTAAATTACTTGTACAACTACCTCATAATGTTCCATAGCTCCCAAGTGGTGGAAACAAAATGAGAAATCAATGGTGTACAAAGGTATGGATGTAATAAGCAATGAATCTGAGAGAAAGGGTTGAAGTCTGTGCACATAAACTTGACCTGTTTAAATCTATACATAATTTTGAATGTTAAAAAAACTTCAAGAAAAATCAGTTACAGGAGGGCATATGGTCCATCATTTCTAGAATAAAGTTCCAAGATGACTAACTTGTTCAACAATTCTACAGCATTCCTTTATTTGTCAAGGATCCTTTAACTCCTACTCTTGAGGAGGTTTTCTCTAATCTCAGTCAACATCAAGTTAGCTGAATTACTTACCCGATATCAAGCCCATTCAAAGGTTGTGTCAGCCCCTCTTAAATGTGAGTCTGATGGGGGTAAAGGGAAATATGTGAAATCATCCAAGAAGAAAACTGTCATATGTGGCTACTGTCATAAGAAGGACCATCCCTTCAAGTTTTGCTTTGCTCGTCTTCAGAGAATTGCAGAGCTTGCAAGATCTATAGTAGGTAGTAAAGACTTTATAACTTTTTTGGATCTGTTCATAGCGAAAAATTTTGTAGTAGTTTCTGCACTAATATTGCACTAATACCTGTTATTGACTAATATTGCACTAGTAGGCACTAATATTGCAAATACATGTTATTGACACAGAGATATCCATTTTTAGTGGGTACATTCCCTACTAGAAAATAGAGATACTCGCTAATTTGGGCCTACCATTCTATATATTTAAATTTAATCTGTATCAAGTTTAAATACATTAATACACAGTTTAGAATAAAAATAAAAGATTAACAATTAAATACAGTGTTTGATACATATTGGATGTAACCATTCAAATTCTCTTATTAGACTCTAGTGTAGTCATTCTTTCTTTTCCAAAATCTCTATTTTTTTCACACCAACTCCAAGATGGTTGAATTTGTAAAATAACTAAGCATAGGTACTCTTACTCACCTTTGTTATCAAAATAAATTTGGACCATTTATATTCTGCCTGCTTTTTCTTCCACCTCTTTTTCGCTACCATTCATTTAATTTGTAATGACTTGTATGTGATGTGACCACAGATATCCTTCTTTCATAGTTGTTGTACTGGGATTTAAACCTTGATTAATCAGAATCCCAACTACTCAACAACATAGACATTAGTCAATTCGTTATCTCTTCATTAAGAATATTTTAGGATTTTATTTTTTAAGATACATTATAATGTTACATGGAGCTAGGCATAGAACTGACTGGGTTAGCTTAATTAATTGAAATGAATTGTTTCAAAGCAAAATAAAATCCTCTATATAATAAAGAAAAAATCACTTTTACTCTTATATTGTTTAAGCTTTTTTACTATTTTTTTGTCATTTGCTTTCTTTCCTCTGATCAAAATTTTTGAAAGTATTACACTCTAAACATAAATAGAAAACTATTTTAACAAAACTATGTGCAAGCCTCTAGTTAAAAGTTTTTGGGTTGGGAAGAAACTAAGCTAGACATTTTCTCTACATTAAAGATAGCAAGTTTTTCTATTTTAAATGATTGTATTTATTCATATTGTGTGAATACAATCACACATCTTTCTTGACTTGACCTGGGTACAATTACAACAAAACGTAGCTACAAAACAGTAGAAAATTTCCTGGAGGCAAAGTCACAAAAAATATAGTAGAGGAACAATTAGACCAGCTCATAGAACCTTTTCCATCTTCTGAAGTAGACTATAACCATGGACAAAATAGGTCATTACCTAATCTTGTTTGGTCGATCTCCTTAATTCAGGCTTGTTTGTGACAAAATGTTATAGGTTTCTGTTGCTTTTCCCTATCTCCCTCTTTTCCACTCCAGAGAGTTGGGTGTTTCAATATCTTGGATTTGTTGTGATGATAAATATGATATCAATCATAGTATTCTTCAGGAATTGTATATATTGAATAAATAACTGGGTAACGATTGTTACTCTTAAAATATAGGTGTTCTACCAGCCTTTGTATGCGTTCGTGGAGTAATGGAGCGCCAACACATGGACCAAGAGCTGCTTCATCCAAAACGAATACACACTGCCTATCCACGGCTTGGGGGAGTTTAAAATCAACCTATTTCGGTTGGTGTGGAGGACTTGTTTTGTGGTTTTTACTACAATGGTGTCAATGGTTCTTCCTTTCTTCAATTCCATCATGGGCGTGCTTGGAGCTATGGCCTTCTTACCCCTCACCGTTTATTTCTCCATACAGATGCACATAAACCAAACTAAGCTCCGACAATGGACCTTCAAGTGGGTTGTGCTGCAACTCATGTGTGTATTGTGCTTCTTTGTGACACTGGCAGCACTTGTGAGTTCCATAGCTGGTGTTGTGGAATTTCTTCAGCATTACACTCCATTTAAAACCAGATATTGATTGATCCTTATTCATGGCCAACCTCTGTCAATATTTTTGTGTAAACTGTTGTGCCCACCTCTGAAACCAAGGGCTTCCTGAATTTATGATGGGGAACAATAAGATGCAATCCATCTACTACTTTATAACATATAAATTCAATAAAAGTATGATTGAGCTACAATGAACATTTAACTCCCAAGTAAACCAAAAATAACTTAATATGCGGCATTTTGGAAGCGATGATTGTAATGATAAATCCAGAATCATAAATCCAGAAATGAATCAAGAATGGTTATTGGATTGGTAATTGCATATATATATATATATAATTACAGTCCTCATATGCATGTAAGCATTTCTGGAATCATCAAAACGAAGAGTTCCAAGTACACCTTTTCAATGAAAACATTGTCCTGACAGTCCAAGAAAACGTCATTTTGCATATTCAAAAAACATATGGTTGTCAAGGATGCTGCTGCTTTTTTCTGATCTTTCTCATAGCTTGACTGTTGAGTGTGCATTTGATTGAAATTATTTCATATATAATTATATTTTGCATCATGTTCTTTCTTTTTATAGGTCATCCTAATTTTATCAATATTGATATTAAAAATATTTGCTAATGTTATTGCTATGTTAGTTTTCTGAAGAATGTCATATTTACAACCAACTAATTTTTCATCCTTTAGCTGACACTAAAGATATCCTTTCCCTAAGTTGGTTTTGTGAATTAGAATTAGTTTGTAGTTTTGTGAATTAGAACTATTAGAATATCCTTTCCCTAAGTTAGTTTCATTGATCTTCTCTGTGGGTAATCTATTTCAAAAGAGTTGTTAAGTTGGATACCTCCATTGACAAAATCATGGGGGAATAGCTTCATATGCATAATGGTTGTGATGTATATCTATCTCATTCTTTGGATCCTAATGAATATTTGATAGTGATTGACTTGTCTACTTTTCATATACCCTTTAAAGAGTTTCAAAGTTTTATGATGTTTACACTTAAATAAGAAGCAAAGTAGATCAAGTTATTGTACATTATTGAGTGCCAGATTTCAGCAAGTTAGTTGAATTTTATTCTCCTTTTTGTTGGTACTTGTGTAATGCTATGTAATCCAAGAATGTCAAAAGTTATAGAAATTTCCATGTGCTCTGTAACATCAACATTTTGCAAAGAATCACTTGTGAGTTGTAACAATTGAACAGTTTTTTCTATAGATAAACAGAAAAGTACACAAATTTTTGAAATATAAAATGGTGAAGGATTCTTGGGAGAGGAGCATCATTCCCTGTAGAGATGATAGAACAATGTGTATGATTTTATTTTGATCTGACTTGTGTCTACAATTTTTCTGTAACATTTAAATTATTGAGATTGGTTGCTTTGTAATTTCAATCTCTATTGAGGTGCATTTGAAAATCGTATGATACAAATGGAAACACTTTTGTTGATACAATTGGAAACACTTTTGCTTCAAAAATCTTTATGGATGACAAATTCCAGCTTCCAACATACTACTGAATGTGTTCTTAATGTGCATAATTGGAATTGGTCAGAAAAATATACCCGGGTACATGTTATTATTTCTATGAATATGAGAGCAAGATAATTCTTTACAAGTGCTTGATCAATGGTTCGAAATTGTGTCCCTCATTTCAATATTTCATATTGTTCAATATTTTTCCAATTGTAAAATTTTCATTCACTTCAGGATTATTGTGATGGTAACTTGTGCTTCGTGTCATACAAAAAACCAAGACTTGCACCAAAATCTACAACCACGGTATGCTTTTTTTTAAACTACATATAAAACTGCAAAACAAATACCATTGCACAGCATGTGGTCCATCATTATGATCAAAAATTGTATATCCATTCACTATGGTAAAAAATTGCAATTTTCAGTGCCAAATGGCAAAAAAGTTATGTTCGTCTCAGTGTTGGCACTATACAACATTGTAAAAGCATGGGTTTCAATGAAACACCCATGATATTACAAACACCACAAGCATCATTAAAAAAAAAGTTTACAGAATGGACATCTATATCGATTTCCAACAAGAAGTTTTGGTGAAGGTGACATTGATAACAACTCAACGCTAGCACCTGCACCTAGTTCTAAAACTGCTCCAAACACAAGATCACTGGACATCTTTTCAATCTTGGCATGGTATTTTATGTTGAAGGACTACAATTGAGCGGCGACAATTCTTGCTTTTTTGTGAAGAGGCTTGAGATTTTCCTTTTGAACTTGATAGATGCCTTTCATCTGGTTACATATCAATTATGAATTGGTGTAAACTGAAATATCATTGGCGTCGTTTGTTTTTGCCTCTTTTTTGCCTCATTATTTGTGGTTGTGCCACAAACATCTTTCTTTCTTTCAAGAGCGTGATTCAATGCATTATTGTAAATAACGTATCTAATCCTTGCTTGACCAGGGTTGGGGAAACAAGACACTTCTATGATTAATGTCCACTTATGCTCCATTTTTATATTTCTTCGGAGATAATAGTTCCACAGTCCTAGTAAAATCGAAAACAAAAAATATTGATTAGAAAAGCATACATTAAAAATAGAGAATACAATAAAATATAGGAATATTGTATTTCCACAATTACCAAGAAAAAGATAGCATTGAACCCATACACGCTCTTCTAAAAAGTATTCTAAGAATCATTTTGAGTTTGCCCTGTTGTTATTTTTATCCAAGGAAAGTAAGACATGGGAGAAAAAGGAGGAATCTCACTCAAATTAAGACACAGGAGAAAAAAGAGAAATATCACTGATGATATTGAAAGTTGAAACTAATCTTTGTAAGCAAATAGAAGATACCTCAGGCAGGTATGAGAACTATAACCATATATGACATTACCCTGACTTGGTTTACAGTGGGCTGGTGGAATTAGGGTTTACATAGGCTCGGTTGCCAAGTTAGGTTTGGGTAATACCACAACCCATTTTCATTTAACAGTGAGGGCAGAGGGCTAAGTCCGGGGTAATACCACAACCCATTTTCATTTTTTGTATTGGATATGTGATACAACTTGACATGATTTTTTTAATTGTCAGCATGTATGATTAGTTCGTAAAAGCTGTTCAAAAACTTGGAATTGCAGATACTATTCCCAAAAGAATATGTATCATGTCCAGGAAATAGTTTGGAACATGCCAAAGAAATCTAGATCTTCAAATCCGTTAGAAGGGAATCTAGATCTTCAAATTCATTAGAAGAGGTTAAAAACCTGCCTAAAATGATAGTGGCTTCTAAATGTCTTTCTGAATTTTCTTTGGACAATTTTTAAAGGTATTCAAAATTTAGTTCATCTTCTAAATCTAAAATCTGTAAAATCTGTACAGATTTTTTTATTGAAGAGTGTTCCCACTCATCACATTCAAGGTATGCAATGACAGGTCTTCAAATCTCTACAATAATTGATCTAATAGTTTCTAGAAACTACTTCACTGAAAAATATAAACTCTGTTCAGACACCAATGTATCTGGATTCTGCACAACATAAATTGCATAAACAACCTTTTTACTAATACATGCAGAAAGCAAAATATGAAATTTTGTGCAGAATTATAGTGGAATCAAACATATTCAGCTAATAAACATAAAGTCACTCCACAATTATACAATGTACTCCTTTTCCCTCATAGGTGCTTGTATTTCACTTTAATACAAGGAACGCTCACCCCAATGGATTAGCAATTGCTTCAGATTTATTTGTGTACAAGGGCATCAAATCTCTACATATTAGCGATCTCTACAAATTTATTCGTGTACAAGGGCATCAAATCTTGTTTCAGTTGATGACCTACCTTTTCTCACCATCACCGTGTTGACTACACAAACCGAAATTCTGGTCACGTGAAGCTGAGATTTGATCGTTTCCTTGTGATTATTATCGGATATCTAGCTCATAGGTGGATTTAACCTTAATAAACTAAAGAGCATAGAGGGATTTGAATGATGTTTTCAGCTAAAGCTCTGAATGAGCTTTTCATCCAAAGCAACATAGGATAAGGTTTAGAAGGAAAATATATACGAATATACATCTCTAATATGCTTGTTTGCTAAGTGAAGCTATCACGATTTAGGGTGAGAAGCCTTCCAATGTTAATCTTTTGTGGTAATGAGAAGACGACAACAGATTTAGTAGCTCCAGGTTTTTCTGTTTTCCCTTACTATTAGGTTATTCAAAAAAAATTGACTTAATTTTTTTAATGAGGTGTCGCATAAGTGTTTAGCAACAACTAACACAAGTACATAAGTCTCAGAGAGTTAGCTTTATCTCAATTAGTTAGCTTAATTCAGGCTACATGTTTCTCTTTAAAAAAAACTAACCCAAGCACATGCTATTGCAGCCTAACTCAGTCAGGTTAGCCATAACTGAAGGTCCGAAAATCTAGGAGAAGATGACTTTAATTCTCGTGTATTATTGTTACTCCATGCATCAAAAGAAAAAATAACATAAAAAGCCAAGTTTTAGATGTTGCAAGGGAAAAGAACGAGAAAATCTATAATTACCAGGATGTGGTGCAGTGTATTGCAGAGTGGAGTAAGCTATCGACTTGCAGAGTTCTTCGTCTGCGGTGGTGGGAGCTCCGTCTTGCAGGGTTCAATACCTTACTGTGAGGCAGAGCAAGGGAGGAAAAACGAGAGTGAGCCTGAGGAGGAAGGGAGGGCACGGAGGAACAAGGGAGGGAGCCCAGGGTAGATGGACACCCTAGCCCTGCAATAACTCATTCACCTGACAAAACGACGGTGTCAGGAAATCAAAAAATCTCCGATGCATTTTCGTTGACGGAGAGTTGGCCGACCGAGGTGCAGACATTTGTTCACCGTGAGGGGCTTAACGGAGTGAGCCTATCGACTCGACGACACTGGGTGGGCCCATGTGCAAATGCTCGGGTCGATAGCTTACTCCCATATGGATATGGTAAATAGTACTTTTCAATTTGCATGGCTATGGAGAAATAAAAGGGTGTTTGTGCCTCTATTACATTGTTGGTCTTTAACAAATTTGAGTTAGGATTCACCAAGCGCAACATTGAATCTCTGTATTGCGTTGGAAGATCTACCAAGAAGGGTCAAACACAAGGAAGCTACATTGGCAAGCAAGCTAATCATTTCTCTTTGAACTTGTACGAGGAAAATAAAATAGAATTGGGGTGAATGGGGTCATTTTTTATAGCCACTATTAGATAACATTTGCTATATATTTCCAAATTTGCACTGATGGGTTTAAGAGTTTTGGGTCATGGCTGTTTAGATGAAATGTGTTATGAAAACAATATAGAATTGGGGTGATTAGGAGCGTTTTCTAGCATTGGGGGTTTGGTTAAAATTTGTTATATATTTCTAAATTTGCTTACTTTGAGTGACTTTGGGTTATGGTTGTTTAGATTTCATATGTTTTGAGAACAAAATCAAATTAGGATAATTGGGAATTTTCTTATCGTGGGTTGTTTAGATAAAATTGCTATCTATTTCTAAATTTGCAAAGTTTGGTTTTAGAAACTCTGGGTCATGGTTGTTGAGATGAAATATGTTACGAAGACAAAATTGAATTGGGGTGATTGGAATATTCTTCTAACCGTGGCAGTTAAGAAAAAAATTGTTGTGTATTTGTATATTTAGAGAGTTTGGGTTTAAGATGTCATTGCTGATGAAATATATTAAAATTGGTTTTAACAGTGCTTTCTTGATAACAAAGCATTCTTACATATTCATCAATGGATATAAGATAAGGTTTACAGACATACCTCCACATGGAACTAGAATTGGATATCTTGTTCTAGAGTCTATAGATGAAGAGCCAAGCATTGAAGACGTCCAAGAACTATTTGGTTGTGAGCTGCAAACACTGTTATGATACTGCCTTTGCCTCTTGAAAAGGTTGATGATGTGAAAGATCATCTTAATATTCATGGCACCCTAATGCGCTAAAAGAAGATTAAACGTACCCTAATCCACTAAACCCTAAATGTCCTGAAACATAAAAGTTACATAAGGCTAAAAATATACATGGATAAATAAATTTTCGACTCGACTGTTCTATGTTGTTGGGTCTCGGTTGTACCGCAGGATCAAAATGGTTATCCCATTCAGTTTTGTGTAGTTCAAAGCCTCAATGGCATAAGTAGCAGAACATAGAAAGTAGTGACGCCATGAAATTGAAATTGAAATTATTTTCAGGGAAGATAGAAGGTTGCGCAGTACTTTTATTTATTCATGAAAACTATAGTGAGTGGTGGGCGTAGCACAACAAGAGTGAAACTAATAACTAGCGAGATGAGATTCGCTGGTCCAGAGGATCCCGCGAGAATTTTATTTAAACATAGAAATAACTTAGATAGATGAAGATGGTATTGCGCAGTGCACTAGACTAGCTGACACTAAAAACTGTACTGTTCATAGCGAATGAAACAGTCGGTGAGCTGAACTCGAGCACCGACGGCGTTGCTGCAATTGACCGAGATGCCAGCGACAAGGTTAGAAAGGCAGGCAGTGCAATCAGATCGCGAGAGTAACTGGTTACAGTTTGCCTGGCCGTAGGCAGTGCCTGGACGCGACATCCAGCCGGGAGGCCCGGTGCCGCTACCACCACCACCACCACTAGCGTCCTCGTGCATCGGATTACTCAACGACACCGCCTGGTATAAGTCGAAACCGCTGATCAAGGCAGTGTTTTCCTTCATAACTGCGAGCAGGGCTCCCAGATTATGAAAGAACGCACTTTCTCTGGAGATCTTCTGCGTGGTACATGTTGACGAAACCAAGTTTGTATTGGGCGTTCCTGATGCACTGCCCACAACCACGATTAGTACCACTGCCACCAATGCAAATCCAAATGAGCTGCGCCTCATCACGGCCCTGCCCAATCTCACCTCTAATCAACTCTTCAAATGCAGTTATTAATCAACTCTTCAAATGCAGTTATGAGTCCGGGGGACGCCTCTATATTTATAGCATAATCTTCTGCATCGAAGCGAAGGTATTGTTATTTGTGCAAAGATGGTGACCGCGATCCATTATGATCCGCGCCATTCTCCTACTAATACCTTTCAAACTATGAGATGACCTGACCCCACCCGACCCGACTGGTATTATTTGTACGTTTGTTTCAAATTATGAGATGACCTGACCCCACCCGACTGGTATTATTTGTACGTTTGTAAATTGTAACAGTGGGCAATGATTACGATTTCGTGTTTACTTGACACAAAATTTCTTAATAATATTGCCGACATCTGAAATTATTCTTAATTTCATTTTATAATAATATTGTTGAAATTATAATTTTATTTGATTGATGGTAATTTAAATTATAAGTTTTATTTTATTATTGAGCCGAGAGGCTCTCTACAGCCTAGTATGGGGGAGATCTTGTAACGTTACGTAACGCTATGTAGCGTTACGTAACATTACGTAACATTACGTAGCGTTACGTAGCGTTATGTAACGTTATTTTTATTAATAAAATAGATTTTTTAATTATAAAACAAAATAAATGTCCGCAAGAAAAACAACCTAATATGGGGGAGATGTTGTAATCTTCCTACCTAACAAAACAATAAAAAATAAAAAATTTAATTATCCCCCCAAAAATGTGGATCATAAAAAAAACACAATATGGGGGAGATGTTGTAATGTTTCTACATAACAAAATAATAAAAAAATAAAAATTGAATTATTTGCAAAAAAGTGTTGGCCTTTTAAACAACCCATGGTTTCATTGTATATGGTTTAGGAGCACCGTGCATATGGTTTTAAAACCATGTGCAAGGCCTCCTAAAAAAACCCATGGTTTTATCGTACATGGTTTAAGAGGGCCTTGCAAATAGTTTTAAGACCATGTGCAAGGTCTCCTAAACAACCCATGGTTTTAGCAGGGCCTTGCATATGGTTTTAAAACCATTTATGGGGAGATGTTGTAATGTTCGTTCATAACAAAATAAAAAATAATATTAAATATTATATGTTGGCCTTAAATAATGTTAAATATTAATAATAAATATATTATATGTTGACCTTAAATAAAAAGATGTGTCTTTTGGTTTGAATCAAATCAATGGTATATATAGGACACACCAAAGTTGATAGCTCATTGAGTGTAATACTTAAGAAGAGGTTTGCACCTAAAGAGATTTGATCCCTTTAGGCTTTGGATAGAGCCTAGGATTTGGATCTATGCTGGTTTAAAAACATTTATATAGCATGGTGTGTTACTTGGTGTAGTTAATTACTCGAATGTCATGGGTGATGTCAATGTTTCATGGATCTTCATCTCACAAATGAATCAAATAAAAATATAAACAAGTTTATTTATTGAATATTTAATATAAATATCACAACATTTAAAAGTTTATATAAGATAAATATACAATATTCAAGTAATAATGGTTTACAATGTTATTGACTAAAGTAATTGTTTGGAATATTCAAGTAATAATGGTTTACAATGTTATTGACTAAAGTAATTGTTTGGAATGGTTCATAGGTGACCTTCTTTGGTTAAGTTATTTTGAGATGTATTTTTATTATTTTTTATTATTATTTTATATATATATATATATATTAAATTTTATTTTTTTGGAAAGTATAATTAAATTTATGAATTTGTTATAGCTTTTAATGTTTTTTTATGATTTTTTATTTTGGAGATTGTCATACATAAGAATATGATATTTTAAATATTGAGTAGAATATACATAAAAATATGATATTTTAAATATTGAGTAGAATATCAGTAGAATTGTCCAATTGTGTAAGAGTCTATGAGAATTGGTTAGATCTAGAAGCTAAAGAAATTCTTACAATTGGCGAAATTGCATTTACACATGAAGTCAATAGTGGATATTATTAACACTGTCTAACATGATATATATTACATCTGGGAAAAATCGTGAGGCTTAGGAAGCCATTTGGGAGTGTACATGTGTCATAACTAGATTTGACCTCCACTCCCCCTAGGTGGACCAATTAGCTCTCGAATCACCCCAAACGGTCACGAAA
This sequence comes from Pseudotsuga menziesii, assembly GCA_001517045.1. Lineage (NCBI taxonomy): Eukaryota > Viridiplantae > Streptophyta > Pinopsida > Pinales > Pinaceae > Pseudotsuga > Pseudotsuga menziesii. The sequence goes on along the minus strand of LPNX010179234.1, from coordinate 297,422 downwards.
CTTGGTGTGAACGTTGGTGAGTCATGCTGGAGCATAAATGAGTCTATGACAGGCATGGGTGAGCAAACATAGGTGCGGGAGTGGCTCAAGGTGAACAATAAATGCACAAGAAAGGCCAAAATTGTCTAAAAACATCACTAGCGCCCCTAGTCAAACCAAATTCCACAAAAAGAGGAAGGGAAGCGCTCCAAGAGACCAAGGGTCATTAATGAGGGCGCACATGTTCCAGGTTGACAAAGATAGAGCGTTGGGGTGTGTGTGTGTGTGTGTGTGTGTGAATGGGCTAAAATAACCAGTTAACTTACTAGACCACTTTCCCTAAGTCTAAACCATAGATATCAATGCATAGAAGCAAATGAAATAGTCTAAGGTCTAAACTAAGGTACTCAGGAAGGATTACTGCTCTAACACACCCCCTTAAGCTTGAATTAGTACAACTTATCCAAAAATATCATGGAGGCCTTGGAAACAAAGGCTCAAGTTGTTAGAATAATCAACCCATAGTTACCTACCTTAGACATTAATTTAATCATTTTTGTCTTATTACCTAGTTTCCTAGATTCCACTCTATGCTAGTTGCCTTATACATGTCCTAGAAGTCAACACATGTTAAAACTGAGTCGTGGAGCGCTTGGGAAACATTCTGGAAACTCATTTTAGCATGTCTGCTTTATTCCAGATTCTCCAAAGCGCATATCTGTTTTTTCTGTAAAGTTGTCTTGTTTTATTTCTGATTTAAGGCAAAGGAAAAGCTAGACTAGTGGTAACTGCCTTGTTTTTGCCCACATCATCCTCCCTCCTTTTCTCCAAATAAAAGTATGTATGAGTTGTCTTTCCATCCCTCTTTAGCTTTCCCACTTGACTTAGCCAATTCGTGAGCATCTACCTAGATTTGGAAACTACTTTATGCACATATGGGGGATTTAACTAATTTTGGTAAGCCTACTTTTTGACTATTTCGAATGGCATCTTTATGCATTCGAATCTCTCATGTAATTATATATTATAACAGCCTATTACTTCACAAGGTTGGCTATTGTACACTTACTCAATACAGATTAGTGTTATGCTCCAATTTCAGTCTCCTTTGGTGTTAATTTTGCATGTTTGATTAGTAATTTTGTGAGTGTAATGGTTCTATCTCTTGGGTTCAATTTCTACATGGTATCCCTTTGTAGATTGATTTCTCTCCTTCCATATTGCTATTGCAGGTTTGACATCTTGACTGGGAGCATATTTTGAGGACTGAAGGGCACAGTTTCTGAGCTATGGACCAATCTCAGAAGATCATCTTGACTCCATTCAATTTCTTTGAGTGGAAAGCTGAGATGGAGATATTGTTGAGAGCGAAAGGTCTCTACAGGGTGACTATGGCAACTGAGGCAGAGCCCAATGCAGCTACAGAGAAAATCAAATGGCACAACAGGAGGGATGAGGCCTATGGCCTCTTGTGTCTGAGCATTTCAAGAGACAAAAGGGTTTCAAAGAAGATAAGAGACAAATAATATTTTCAGTATTTGGTCAAGTGGAAAGATCAGCCATCTGAAATGCAGTATGGATGAAGGAAAAAGAGTTTTCCAAGTATAATGTGAACCCTGAAGACTTATTGAAGAATTCTTTTCTTCCCCCAGAGTATGATGCTGGAGCATCTAGTCAAAATTCTTTGTTTGTTGAATAAGAAATCAATGCTATTTTTCTGCTTCCATGTAAATTTTCTAGAAGATAGGGTTGTTTGTTGATTTTTGTAATCTGTTTTGTAGATATGGATGGTTTGAATGTAATAAGGATGATTTGCCACAAATGCCCTCAAATATTGTAAGAGGTTGCTCGAGGATATGCTAGTTATAGATTTTCTTTCTTAGGAATTTAGATCATGTTGTTGTGGATCTGACAAGTTTGATTTGATTCTATTTAAATTGTAATTGGTTTAAGTGCAAGTGTGTGCAAGAAGTGTGAAAGAGTGAGCAAGAGAGAGATAGTGTATGTAACAATGGTTAATGAATTGAAGAATAGAGTCTTAATACTCTGCATATATGTGACTATCTGATGTCTTCTTTTAAATAACCAGGTGTATGCTTATTTCTTTGTGTGGATGAATCTTAAATAATGTTTAAATGATTTCTGAAGGCAGAGATGAATCAAATTGCACAGAAGATCGATCGCTCATGAATCAATTCGACTGTTACATTCCGAATTGAAGTCTACAAATTTCCGCAAATCAACGATTATGGATAAATTTTGCAAGAGAAAAGTGAAGATCCGCAACGTTAAGGTGAGATCCACATCTGATCTCATATCAATGATCAGGAACGATCCCACAATAAATCGACAGCTCAAAAGAATTACGAAAAAAGGAAGTTGCGGAAAGAAAATTGCAGAAGCCCATTATGGAAAAGTGGGAAGGTGTATCTGCAATACGCAATTGCGAAAAGAGCCTTGCAGAAAGACGATTGCGGAAGAACTCAATTGCGGAGATTGAATTACGGGAACTCTAGCATGCGAAAAGAGGGTTGCGGAAGAAATCAATTGCGAAGATTGAGATGTAGAAACTCAAGCTTGTGGAAATTTGATTGCGGGAGAAGAGTTGCGGAAGCCTGCTTATAGAAGGAGATTTCAATCATCATTTCAGTCTGAAGAAGAGAAATTTAGGTCTTCTATATTTCACTTGCCATCATTTCACTAGCCTCTAACCTATTCCCCTAGTGGATAGCGTTGCCCCTGAATTTTGTTTCCTTTCACATTTATCCCTATTTTTTTCATTATTTCAGCATTTACAATTTACGTCATATAGACATTGTCACCATGCTTTAGCTAGTGCATGGTTCTACTACAAAATCAAAATGTTTTTTAATTCCATAATGTTCATTGGCGGGGCCTTGGCCTTAGGATCGACACCATGAACCAACGGATAAATACATTTACATCAATTATAATTAATTACAACATTAGGGGTTAAGAACGAGGGATACTACAAGTTCTAATGTAGAGATAGAAATGCATCCAAAGGATTAGATATACTTTCCTCTCTCACTTTTCTTTCAAGTAAAAATTTCATGTGCCCCACACATATAATATTCTTTCCCGAAAAATAGATTGATCAAGAATGTCATCCTAAAACTCCATCCTTTCATAATAAGTTCCGATAGATGTTCACTACATGAAAAGCTATCTTCGATTCCTTTGAAGAAACTTAATTGCAATAGATGAATTTAGAAAATAAATCTGTATTTTCTATAGAGTCCTTCCATCCTTCTTTAAATCCTCCAAACCTCCTTTTCTTCCTTAACATCTTGAAACCCTAATGTGGAAAAATGGAATTTGGCACTCCCTTGGACTCCTCTATCATTGTGTCTTAAAACAAAATTACACCATGCATATACTAATTTACAACTATCTTAAATGATCCTTTATTTTGGGGAGATCCAAATCCCATTATATTCAAAGAAAGAAAGATCATTTTTTAATCTTCAGAGAGCCTTCACGACTCTAAGGGCCATAGGAATGGTGGTTTGTTGTCCTTATTGAATTTTCCCCTTCTTTCTATTATACTACAAAGTATATTCCCTTGTTCCTTGGTCTTGGTGAGGAGAGGATTGGATTTGTCCTCTATCGCACCCTCCTTCTACTATCACCAACTCCATCCACACATGTTTAATCGTTTACCTCAAGTGATATGTGTTCTTATTAAGTATATATTCAACATCATGTCAAGATTTCAAGCTATTATGTAAATCTAAGACCAAACTCTCCCCTTCCATTGTTTTAAAAAACATGGTATTCTTCTATAAGAAAACTGCATTTTCCCTAATATTTTCAATCTTAAAACTTCTTCTCTAAGACCTTGTAATTTTAATGTTAGGAGAATCTCTTAGCGACAAACCTCCTCCTCCCTCTTCTTATCAACTGATCCTTCCATTCACTCTCTTCTTTCTCGTTTTTTTAATTTAAATCTTACAACCAAAAACTATTCTATCATGACTTCATGTCTTGAATAAGGATAATCCTTATGGTAAAAAATCATATTTATTTCTTGAAATAAATTATAACCTTCTCTATTTTGAAGTAAGGTCCTCCTCTCCTTTGTTTTTCCTTTGTTCTTGGTAATTATTGCAACAATTTAGCAACCACAGCTAAGAAAAAAAGAAATCATTATTAGTAGGTATTAAAACTCCTCTATGCATTCCTTCCCCTTCGCTCTCCTCCTTTTCTAGACACCTCCATCGCCTTCTTTTCATAGTCATGAGCAAATGTTCTCATTCATTATCAACATACTCCATAGTGCGACCAAGAAGATGGTAAGTAGTGATTAGAAAAGAATCATTAACCATGATGGTAAGATGGTAACTAAACCATGAAAGGAATCTCAGCGTAGTTATGAACAATAATTACGTCGTAAGGCGTTTAACAAATGGGAGTCAACTCCCCTCAGTTAATGCGTTTTTTTTCCCAGCCGTAGATTTTTTTCGTCCGACGATTCGGATCATCTTCATCGTTCATCGTTGATGTCCAGTCCGTCCGCCATTACTGCTTTTGTCCAGTCCGCGATGAAGCGGTGCAGTCCGCCATGCTCCTGTCCAATCCGCGGTCAAGTGGTGCAGTTCGCCATGCTGCTGTTGTCCATCTGCCATGCTGCTACAGTCAAGCGGTGCAGTCCACCATTACTGCTGCTGTCCAGTCCGCGGTCAAGAGGTGCAGTCCACCATTACTGCTGCTGCTGCCGCTGCATCTGTGGATTTGTTTATTTGTGTTCGTTTTTCCCAGCGTGAGAGGACGTCCTGAAGGGTTCCAACATGAGATCGACTCACAAGCACTCTGTCATGAAGGGTTCCAGGTATTTCACAGTCTGTTTATTACTCTTTGCTCTTGTCTGCACTAGCATTGTCCCCTCATGTTTTAGACTTTAATTGAATAAAACAAGTATCTCATTTCTTGACCACAAAAATAGCAGAAGAGGCCAGAAAAACACAGTAGAAAACATACTTCAAGATTCAGCTCCGCGGCCTGCACGTCCTTGTTCAAGATAAGATCATAAGTCATAGCTAAGGAGTTGCTCCTGGGTAGAAAGAGAAATCTAAAATAGATAGAAAGAATGCTGGCTATAATACCATTGGTTTAACCACAGCTGGAACTGCCCGTACCTCTACTTCCTGCGCTGCTGTTAGACCTATAATAAGTCAGCATCGTTGTGCACACCCTAATCCAGCCAAGAGCCCATATAAATCGTAAAGAGAAAATGGAAGAGATAGGCGACGATCCCGACTGTTCAGATCGCAGCCCAATTGGTTGAACATATGTACCGTCAATCAGCCATTCAAACTTTCTCATCCAACCCCTCACTACAGCAGTCTTGAACGATTAAGACTAAAATATATTTGGCCTATTCTCTCAGTGAAGCCAGTATATCCTTGATTGGGCTTGAATGTTGGCGGGGGGGTTTTATTCTTGTCTCGGTCTTCTGTTTTCATAATTTAAATGAAGAGATCGAATACAGATATAGGTAGGGGGAATGAAAAAAAATTAAGACTAAAATATTAAGCGATTCAGAACCTGCCATATTATAACACCGATGTCTGTATAAATACATTTTAACAGTCTCCACATTACACTTATAAAACGGAATAATGAGGACATTCTTATATACATAGATGTAATTAGTTACTATGTATGAAATAAACCCACTGTAAAATCATAAATAACGCCACTACAAATTCAGGGTGAATTGATGTAACTACACAAAATTAATGAGAAAACTGCAAATCACCTCAAACAAAGCGTATTCTTGGTGTGTTAAGCTCTGCAAAATGATGGAATAGCCTAGCCATGACTCCATGGGTACAATTTTCATCAGTTTTTGAGCTCATTAACAATCGCATGCATTCCCTTCGGGTTTCTTGCAAATAGCTCCAAGATCCATGTCTAGAGCCCCAGCTTAGAATTGTATGTGAAATGCGAGTTTTATTACCTTGCATCCAAGGAGCGAGCAAAGAAAAGTATTTCGATCTATTTCGCTCAAGAGCAAGAAGTACAGGAACTTGAGCAATTCGCCGAGAGCTCACGTTGCGCCCCCAACAGTTGTTCTTGTCCCACCACTATTTTATGGACAACATTTCTGGCAGCAGTAGTGACAGTTGCGTCAATGAGCCCTGAATTGGCATTCACTTCCAGTTTGTCATCGTTTATAGATTTCTCTCTGGCCTATGATGGCCTTCAAGGGAAGTACTTGAGGCTGCCGTTGTATAAGCCCGGAGATGTCATATGCCTACCTGCTCACATGTTCGGGAAATCAAACGTATATTTCCTGATTCCTCCGATCTTTGCAGCCGTGGTTGTGGCAGCTTCGGCCTGTTTTGTCCACGCGGTGGGCCTCTAGGAAATATGATATCACATTAAAGCAACCGTATGTGACAGTCTAGTCAAGATCCCAATCTGAGCTTTTGTTGAACCACGTGGTGTGCATGCAGCCCAGGCTCACGTGAGCTCCCTTGGACAGCTGGTCGGTGGCCTGCATGTGTAGAAGGAGAATGGTAGGAGGTAGGGACGGTGAAGGGATCGAAGAGGAGGTAGGGAGTAAAGGGGCCGCGCCAATAAGTCGTTGACAAGAAAAGTAGTTGGGTATTCGTTGAGTTGTCATGAATACAAAATGCCCCGATTCACTTGTGGTTTCTGGCTTTTGGTTATTTTTATTGTTTTTATTTTAATTATCAGTCCCTGCCGACAGGATTATCGGTTAGGATAAACATGGTCTTAAACTCTTATAAAGTTTAGAATATTAAATATTATTTTAATTGTTTTAATCATTTTTAAAAAAATTGATTATCCATGTTAAATGAATTTTTTTTATTACTTATATATTTTTCAATAAAGAATAAACATTTAATCCTTCATTAAATGGAACCTATAATTTTCTCCATTGTCATTGCAAAATTTTCATTTGTGATCTTCTCCCACATCCATTCAAAACAAAGTGGTGACGGGTATGTATGTGTTTTTATTATATTTAATTGTTAAATATGAATATTTATAAATATTTAAAATTATATTTTAATATAAATTTAACATTCTATAGTTTAACCTATTTCCTTTTTTTTCCTAAAGTGTATGGAGTTAAAGGAAAGGGAAAGAGACAAAAATAATTTATTATTATTAATTATGTATTTTTATAAGTTTGATGGTTTATATATCGTCTTCTATATTGACATTAACATTTATTTATATACTAATAGACAGGTGTAGAAGGCTGTGTAGATGGAAGTTCAAAATACTTATCCAGAGATTGCGTATAAATTTTGGAAATAACGACACATAATAAACACAAATATTCTTCTTATGCATCATTTCTTCGATAGTAAGCCAAGTATGTGATCATTAATAGATATTTGGTAAGTGTTGTATGTTAGGGCTAGGGGTTATAATGTTGAGAGATTAGGTTTTATCAAGGTCATGGAATGTGGTTACCGGGACCAGCGTTATGTATACTTGGTGTTAGAAGTGTTAGGTGTTACGATTTGGGGTTATAAGAGTGATGTGGTTATGTTTTTATAGCTATAAAAGTTAGGGGTTTATGGTTATGATAATGATGGATTGTACTTTTTAGGGATTATAGGGTTAGGGTTTATATATAGATTATGTTAAATGTTATAAGGTTTAGCTGTTATAAAGGTCACAATTTATCATAGGGTTTATATGGGTTATGGGTTGCTTCTAGGAATTACAATGATAAATGTTATTTTCATCGTTTAAAAAATGGGAGTCGACTCCCTTCAGTTAATGCGTTTTTTTTTCCCAACCCTATATTTTTTTCGTTCGATGATTCGGATCATCTTCATCGTTCATCGTTGATGTCCAGTCCATCCGCCATTACTGCTGCTGTCCAGTCCGCGATGAAGCGGTGCAGTCCGCCATGCTCCTGTCCAGTCCGTGGTCAAGCGGTGCAGTCTGCCATGCTGCTGCTGTCCGTCCGCCATGCTTCTACATTCAAGCGGTGCAGTCCGCCATTACTACTGCTGTCCAGTCCGCGGTCAAGCGGTGTAGTCCGCCATGTCGCTGTCCAATCCGCGATCAAGCGGTGCAGTCCGCCATTACTGCTGCCACTGCCGCTGCATCTGTGGATTTGTTTATTTGTGTTCGTTTTTCCCAGCGTGAAAGGACATCCTGAAGGGTTCCAACATGAGATCGACTCACAAGCACTCCGTCGTGAAGGGTTCCAGGTATTTCACAGTCTGTTTATTACTCTTTGCTCTTGTCTGCACTAGCATTGTCCCCTCATGTTTTAGACTTTAATTGAATAAAACAAGTATCTCATTTCTTGACCACAAAAATAGCAGAAGAGGCCAGAAAAACACAGTAGAAAACATACTTCAAGATTCAGTTCCGCGGCCTGCACATCCCTATTCAAGATAAGATCATAAATCATAGCTAAGGAGTTGCTCCTGGGTAGAAAGAGAAATCTAAAATAGATAGAAAGAATGCTGGCTATAATACCATTGGTTTAACCACAGCTGGAACTGCCCGTACCTCTGATTCCTGCGCTGCTGTTAGACCTATATTAAGTCGGCATCGCTGTGCACACCCCGATCCATCCAAGATCCCATATAAATCGTAAAGAGAAAATGGAAGAGATAGGCGACGGTCCCGACTGTTCAGATCGTAGCCCAATTGGTTGAACATATGTACCGTCAGTCAGCCATTCAGACTTTCTCATCCAGCCCCTCGCTACAGCAGTCTTGAACGATTAAGACTAAAATATATTTGGCCTATTCTCTCGTTGAAGCCAGTATATCCTTGATTGGGCTTGAATGTTGGCGAGGGGGTTTTATTCTTGTCTTGGTCTTCTGTTTTCATAATTTAAATGAAGAGATCGAATACAGATATAGGTAGGGGGAATGAAAAAAAATTAAGACTAAAATATTAAACGATTCAAAACCTGCCATAGTATAACACCGATGTCTGTATAAATACATTGTAACAGTCTCCACATTACACTTGTAAAACAGAATAATGAAGACATTCTTATATACATAGATGTAATTAGTTACTATGTATGAAATAAACCCACTGCAAAATCATAAATAATGCCACTGCAAATTCAGGGTGAATTGATGTAACTACACAAAATTAATGAGAAAACTGCAAATCACCTCAGACAAAGCGTATTCTTGGTGTGTTAAGCTCTGCAAAATGACAGAATAGCCTAGCCATGACTCCATGGGTACAATTTTCATCAGTTTTTGAGCTCGTTAACAATCGCATGCATTCCCTTTGGGTTTCTTGCAAATAGCTCCAAGATCCATGTCTAGAGCCCCAGCTTAGAATTGTATGTGAAATGCCAGTTTTATTACCTTGCATCCAAGGAGTGAGCAAAGCAAAGTCTTTCGATCTATCTCGCTCGAGAGCAAGAGGTATAGGTACTTGAGCAATTCGCCGAGAGCTCACGTTGCGCCCCGAACAGTTGTTCTTGTCCCACCACTATTTTATGGACAACATTTCTGGCAGCAGTAGTGACAGTTGCGTCTGTGAGCCCTGAATTGGCATTCACTTCTAGTTTGTCATCGTTTACAGATTTCTCTCTGGCCTGTGATGGTCTTCAAGGGAAGTACTTGAGGCTGTCGTTGGATAAGCCCAGAGATGTCATATGCTTGCCTGCTCACATGTTCGGGAAATCAAATGTATATTTCCTGATTCCTCCGATCTTTGCAGCCGTGGTTGTGGCAGATTTGGCCTATTTTGTCCACGCGGTGGACCTCTGGGAAATATAATATCACATTAAAGTAACCGTATGTGACAGTCCAGTCAAGATCCCAATCTGAGCTTTTGTTGAACCACGTGGTGTGCATGCATCCCAAGCTCACGTGAGCTCCCTTGGACAGCTGGTCGGTGGCCTGCATGCGTAGAAGGAGAATGGTAGGAGGTAGGGACGGTGAAGGGATCGAAGAGGAGGTAGGGAGTAAAGGGGCCACTCCAATAAGTCATTGACAAGAAAAGTAGTTGGGTATTCATTGAGTTGTCATGAATACAAAATGCCCCGATTCACTTGTGGTTTCTGGCTTTTGGTTATTTTTATTGTTTTTATTTTAATTATCAGTCCCTGCCGACAGGATTATCTGTTAGGATAAACATGGTCTTAAACCCTTATAAAGTTTAGAATATTAAATATTATTTTAATTGTTTTAATCATTTTTTAAAAATTTGATTATCCATGTTAAATGAATTTTTTTTATTACTTATATATTTTTCAATAAAGAATAAACATTTAATCTTTCATTAAATGGAACCTATAATTTTCTCCATTGTCATTGCAAAATTTTCATTTGTGATCTTCTCCCACATCCACTCAAAACAAAGTGGTGACGGGTATGTATGTGTTTTTATTATATTTAATTGTTAAATATGAATATTTATAAATATTTAAAATTATATTTTAATATAAATTTAACATTCTATAGTTTAACTTGTTGCCTTTTTTCCCTATAGTCTATGGAGTTAAAGGAAAGGGAAAGAGACAAAAATAATTTATTATTATTAATTATGTATTTTTATAAGTTTGATGGTTTATATATCGTCTTCTATATTGACATTACCATTTATTTATATACTAATAGACAGGTGTAGAACGCTGTGTAGATGGAAGTTCCAAATACTTATCCAGAGATTGCGTATAAATTTTGGAAATAACGACACATAATAAACAAAAATATTCTTCTTATGCATCATTTCTTCGATAGTAAGCCAAGTATGTGATCATTAATAGATATTTGGTAAGTGTTGTATGTTAGGTCTAGGGGTTATAATGTTGAGAGATTAGGTTTTATCAAGGTCATGGAATGTGGTTACCGGGACCAGCGTTATGTATGCTTGGTGTTAGAAGTGTTAGGTGTTACGATTTGGGGTTATAAGAGTGATGTGGTTATGTTTTTATAGCTATAAAAGTTAGGGGTTTATGGTTATGATAATGATGGATTGTAGTTTTTAGAAATTATAGGGTTAGGGTTTATATATATATTATGTTAAATGTTATAAGGTTTAGCTGTTATAGAGTTCACAATTTATCATAGGGTTTATATGGGTTATGGGTTGCTTCTAGGAATTACAATGATAAATGTTATTTTCATCGTTTAAAAAATGGGAGTCGACTACCCTCAATTAATGCATTTTTTTCCCAGCCCTAGATTTTTTTCGTCCGACGATTCGGATCATCTTCATCGTTCATCGTTGATGTCCAGTCCGTCCGCCATTACTGCTGTTGTCCAGTCCGCGGTGAACCGATGCAGTCCGCCATGCTCCTGTCCAGTCCGCGGTCAAGCGGTGCAGTCCGCCATGCTGCTGTTGTCCATCCGCCATGCTGCTACAGTCAAGCGATGCAGTCCGCCATTACTGTTGCTGTCGAGTCCGCAGTCAAGCGGTGCAGTCTGCCATGCTGTTGTCTAGTCCGCGGTCAAGCGGTGCAGTCCGCCATTACTGCTGCTGCTGCCGCTGCATCTGTGGATTTGTTTATTTGTGTTCGTTTTTCCCAGCGCGAGAGGACGTCCTGAAGGGTTCCAACATGAGATCGACTTACAAGCACTCCGTCGTGAAGGGTTCCAGGTATTTCACAGTCTGTTATTAGTCTTTGCTCTTATCTGCACTAGCATTGTCCCCTCATGTTTTAGACTTTAATTGAATAAAACAAGTATCTCATTTCTTGACCACAAAAATAGCAGAAGAGGCCAGAAAAACACAGTAGAAAACATACTTCAAGATTCAGCTCTGTGGCCTGCACGTCCCTGTTCAAGATAAGATCATAAATCATAGCTAAGGAGTTGCTCCTAGGTAGAGAGAGAAATCTAAAACAGATAGAAAGAATGCTGGCTATAATACCATTGGTTTAACCACAGCTGGAACTGCCCGTACCTCTGCTTCCTGCGCTGCTGTTAGACCTATATTATGTCGGCATCGCTGTGCACACCCCGATCCAGCCAAGAGCCCATATAAATCGTAAAGAGAAAATGGAAGAGATAGGCGACGGTCCCGAGTGTTCAGATCACAGCCCAATTGGTTGGACATATGTACCGTCAGTCAGCCATTCAGACTTTCTCATCCAGCCCCTCGCTACAGCAGTCTTGAACGATTAAGACTAAAATATATTTGGCCTATTCTCTCAGTGAAGCGAGTATATCCTTGATTGGGCTTGAATGTTGGCAGGGGGGTTTTATTCTTGTCTCGGTTTTCTGTTTTCATAATTTAAATGAAGAGATCGAATACAGATATAGGTAGGGGGAATGAAAAAAAATTAAGACTAAAATATTAAATGATTCAGAACCTGCCATAGTCTAACACCGATGTCTGTATAAATACATTGTAACAGTCTCCACATTACACTTATAAAACGGAATAATGAGGACATTCTTATATACATAGATGTAATTAGTTACTATGTATGAAATAAACCCACTGCAAAATCATAAATAACGTCACTGCAAATTCAGGGTGAATTGATGTAACTACACAAAATTAATTAGAAAACTGCAAATCACCTCAGACAAAGCATATTCTTGGTGTGTTAAGCTCTGCAAAATGATGGAATATCCTAGCCATGACTCCATGGGTACAATTTTCATCAGTTTTTGAGCTCATTAACAATCGCATGCATTCCCTTCGGGTTTCTTGCAAATAGCTCCAAGATCCATGTCTAGAGCCCCAGCTTAGAATTGTATGTGAAATGCCATTTTTATTACCTTGCATCCAAGGAGCGAGCAAAGAAAAGTCTTTCGATCTATCTCGCTCGAGAGCAAGAAGTACAGGAACTTGAGCAATTCGCCGAGAGCTCACGTTGCGCCCCGAACAGTTGTTCTTGTCCCACCACTATTTTATGGACAACATTTCTGGCAGCAGTAGTGACAGTTGCGTCGATGAGCCCTGAATTGGCATTCACTTCCAGTTTGTCATCGTTTACAGATTTCTCTTTGTCCTGTGATGGCCTTCAAGGGAAGTACTTGATGCTGCCGTTGGATAAGCCCGGAGATGTCATATGCCTGCCTGCTCACATGTTCGGGAAATCAAACGTATATTTCCTGATTCCTCCGATCTTTGCAGCCGTGGTTGTGGCAGCTTCGGCCTGTTTTGTCCATGCGGTGGGCCTCTGGGAAATATGATATCACATTAAAGCAAGCGTATGTGACAGTCCAGTCAAGATCCCAATCTGAGCTTTTGTTGAACCTCGCGGTGTGCATGCAGCCCAAGCTCACGTGGGCTCCCTTGGAAAGCTGGTCAGTGGCCTGCATGCGTAGAAGGAGAATGGTAGGAGGTAGTGACGGTGGAGGCATCGAAGAGGAGGTAGGGAGTAAAGGGGCCGCACCAGTAAGTCGTTGACAAGAAAAGTAGTTGGGTATTCGTTGAGTTGTCATGAATACAAAATGCCCCGATTCACTTGTGGTTTCTGGCTTTTGGTTATTTTTATTGTTTTTATTTTAATTATCAGTCCCTGCCGACAGGATTATCGGTTAGGATAAACATGGTCTTAAACTCTTATAAAGTTTAGAATATTAAATATTATTTTAATTGTTTTAATCATTTTTAAAAAATTTGATTATCCATGTTAAATGAATTTTTTTTATTACTTATATATTTTTCAATAAAGAATAAACATTTAATCCTTCATTAAATGGAACCTATAATTTTCTCCATTGTCATTGCAAAATTTTCATTTGTGATCTTCTCCCACATCCATTCAAAACAAAGTGGTGACGGGTATGTATGTGTTTTTATTATATTTAATTGTTAAATATGAATATTTATAAATATTTAAAATTATATTTTAATATAAATTTAACATTTTATAGTTTAACCTGTTGCCTTTTTTTTCCTATAGTTTATGGAGTTAAAGGAAAGGGAAAGAGACAAAATTAATTTATTATTATTAATTATGTATTTTTATAAGTTTGATGGTTTATATATCGTCTTCTATATTGACATTAACATTTATTTATATACTAATAAACAGGTGTAGAAGGCTGTGTAGATGGAAGTTTAAAATACTTATCCAGAGATTGCGTATAAATTTTGGAAATAACGACACATAATAAACACAAATATTCTTCTTATGCATCATTTCTTCGATAGTAAGCCAAGTATGTGATCATTAATAGATATTTGGTAAGTGTTGTATGTTAGGGCTAGGGGTTATAATGTTGAGAGATTAGGTTTTATCAAGGTCATGGAATGTGGTTACCGGGACCAGCGTTATGCATGCTTGGTGTTAGAAGTATTAGGTGTTACGATTTGGGGTTATAAGAGTGATGTGGTTATGTTTTTATAGCTATAAAAGTTAGGGGTTTATGGTTATGATAATGATGGATTGTAGTTTTTAGGGATTATAGGGTTAGGGTTTATATATAGATTCTGTTAAATGTTATAAGGTTTAGCTGTTATAGAGTTCACAATTTATCATAGGGTTTATATGGGTTATGGGTTGCTTCTAGGAATTACAATGATAAATGTTATTTTCATTAACTAGTTGTTGAAGTCACATCGTTCAATGGTTAGAAAGGAATAACAGTCAAGGATGTTTTGAGCAAGATTCATGGTTCTTGAGGCCATACATGTATGGTCATAGAAGGAAATATTTTTCTTAGGCTATCCAACATGCTTGTAGAAATCTAAGCATAGCATCAACTCTTCAAACCACCACACATGAGCTCTATCAACTAAGCTTTCATGCTAAGTGATATAGTCCAAAAAAATACAACTCCAGTTCTAGGATTAAGTGCGGCCCAAAGAAGGATGGCCTTACAATATCAAGAAAAGGCCAGAGCAACATGGAAGCATAAGTATGAAATTGGTACGCTGTCTAGTTTTGATTGCCCAGAAGATGCCAAATGATAGAATAGTGGGTAGTGAGGTTTAGGTTAGTCTCATAATTTACATTTTCTACTTTTAAATATCAGCTTTTGTAATATGTTTTAATATGATATAAAAATAGATTGTAATATTTAAACTTAGCTTATAGATTATTGTTTTGGGGTTTATGACTTAATTTGATATTGCTTTTTACTCTTAAATGACATATGCTTTGACATACTCTCCGTTTTTAATTGGCAAAATCAAAAAATTTGAAAACTGAGTTTTCAGATATTTTTAAAAGTGAAAATATAATATATAAGGATATGTTTTAATATTATTTACAAAATGAAATTGGATTTTATAGAAATAGTTTTTAAATTACTTTAAAGTTTAGGTATAACTTTTAGTTAATAAAGTTGTATGTTGTTTAATGAGTTAACAAAATGTAATGATAAAAGAACTACTTGGTTAATGACATAAAAATATGATGATTTATAGTCTATCATTTATATGGGTTCAATTTATTTATTTATTTGTTCACAGGTCTTTAAGTAAACCAATAAACTTAATTTGGTATAAAAGCTATAATGAAGGAGGTCTTCTCTATGTATAATTTACTATGTTTATGTCTATTTTTGCATTAGAGGTAATCTATATGTAACATTTAATTGTTATTAGCAATAGAAAATTAGAGGTAGTGTCTTTGTATAATTTACTTGTTATTAGCAATAGAATTTATCTCAAAAATTATATTCTTGGTAAGGCCTCCAAGCTTCACATGAGGTCACAAAACATAAATTAGTTAGGTAGGATTGATTGGGCTAGGCATCCATTAATGCCCTCCAATCTACTTTCATTAGGTATATTTTGAAACATAGCATTGTTTACTTATATGGTGCTTTATAAATCTTGCTATAAGCAAGTGTTAAAAGAAAACCCGGATCAGAAGTGCGCCGTGCCCAAGGAGGTTAAAGCTGAGGTATAGTTGCCCTGCTCTCCCCTACGAGTCACCCAACTTGTTGTAGGGAGACGACACTATACCGTACAGGCCGAACCACTGATCCACACTTGACACAAGGTATCTTAGTGGCCAAAGTTAGGAAATCACCAAGGAGCACTTGTGGGTGCAATTGACTCCTGAAGTCATCTATTGTCGTTGGGAGGTGTTGCCAAGTCTTCTAGATTGGAACATTTGCCCCATCGCCAGTAGAACTGCCTCTTTGTTACCTTCACTAGTCAATTGGTGTGTGGACTCCATTGTCACCATCAATTGTGCTTTTAGAAGGCCCAGTTACATATCCGCGGAAAACCAT
The DNA here is from genome assembly GCA_001517045.1 of Pseudotsuga menziesii. Classification (NCBI taxonomy): domain Eukaryota; kingdom Viridiplantae; phylum Streptophyta; class Pinopsida; order Pinales; family Pinaceae; genus Pseudotsuga; species Pseudotsuga menziesii. The sequence continues at coordinate 281,295 of LPNX010179234.1, read as the reverse complement.
AAGCTCTTTTAGGCATTTTACACTTTTTTTTATTTATACATTCAAGCTACCTAACTCATAATTAAACATAACCTACATTTTGTGACTCTTTCACTAAACCAGCTTTGAACATATCACTCAGTTGTTGCACCTTTTACACTTATTTTCCTTTATAACTACAAACTAACTAAGTGATAATTAAACATAGCCTACAATCTTGTGACCCTTTCACTAAACCAACTTTCCACATATCACACACTATTTCCACCTTATTGAATTTTTTTTTTGCTCACATGTTACATTTTTTTGGATGCCTTCACTCACTCATCTACTGCAATGTCCACAGAAGAAAATGTCTTTTTTTTTAAACCCCTTCCTTTTTCTTTGTTTAGACAAAATCATCATTTCATGGAATAATATGCTTTTATATTTTCTTTATTGTATCAATTTGTAAATATTGCTTATCACACTGCATTCCCAAGATTGCCTTGATTTATTTCAATGGTTTCTAATTTTAGGAAATAAATGCTTGTTGTTCCTGATCATATTTCTAATTATTAGAAACAACTATTTCCCCCTTTTTTTACTTTCCCCTTACACCTAACTTCATTTTTTTTTGCTTGTTCCTTCCAGGTAACAAATAATGGCCACCCCTTTGACCGAACATGCCATTGAATTACTACTTGCACTAACCTCCGACATACAACCGTTCCTACAAATATTTGTTGTGGAACAAGTCAAATCTATTCGTACCTCAACCATACAATACCGAACAACAATCTCTGATGGGACACACATGCACCACACCATGCTTCCATCAAAGTTCAATTCTCTCATCACTTCTGGAATACTTCAACAAGGGTCTATTATACACCTTAAGAAATGGACATGTGCAATTCTTTGCCAATGCATGTACGCTTCATTTTTTATTATATTAAATTATGTTTTCGTTTCTTCCCCATTTATTAAAATCATTATTTATTTTTTTTCTTACTTGTTTTTTCCCTTGCGTAGGTCTATCTTGCTACATGAATTTGACGTCATCGAGCCCTCTGCACCATTGATTGGCAACCCTATCGCTATATCTCGCCCACCTTCTCTTGAAACAACTTCCTCATCCTCTTCAATGCAAGAACCACCTCACAAGAAGCAATGCACACTTCTTCAAATTGCTTCACCATCCACTGTTGAAACAACAATTCCTATCAATGCATTGACCCCCTACACCTCAAACTGGTCCATAAAGGGTCATGTCCATGATAAATCAAACCTCCACCACTTCACTAACCAAAAAGGCCCTGGGAAGGTATTCGGCTTTGACTTTATTGATAAGGACGGGGGTGAAATACACATCACTTGCTTTAATGATTCTGCAGATGTTTTTTATGATCAAGTGCTTCCTGGCCATGTCTACCTCATTTCTAAAGGCACTATCAAACCAACAAACAAGATGTATAGCCATCTTACAAATGAATGGGAAATATTCTTGCAACCAATCTCCATTGTTCAACATTTTCCACTAGAAACCATTGTGCTTCCACAAATGCATTTCAACTTCAAAACTATTAAAGCTATCAAGTCATCTCCTGTCAACTCCATTGTTGACATAATTGGTGTTGTCACAAACACTTCCCCTGCTGCCCCTATACATAGGAAAGATGGTTCAGAAACTATTAAAAAAACAATCCATATAAAGGACAACTCGGGTTTTAGCATGTATGTTACTTTGTGGGGAGAACATTGTCATGTAGAAGGCCAAGAGCTATCTACCTTGCGCTCTGAAAATGCCCACCCTGTGCTTGCAATCAAGGGAGCTCATGTAGCCGAGTTTAATGGAAAGACAGTTGGGATTACATCCAAATCCATAGTTATCATAAACCCAGATATACCAGAATAGCACAAACTCACCCAATGGTTTGAAAAGGAGGGCTTCCATACTTCCTCCCCGTCCTTAACTACACGATATCCAACTTCTCCTAACCAGATCAAAAACAAATGAACCCGTCTTGAAGTTCAAAACATTCTTCCTTCTGAAAGAGCTAAATGGGTTTCCGTAAAGGCTACCATAACACATATTGATGCTGACAACTTCTACTACCTTGCTTGCCCTTTAATTTCCGATTCAAAACAATGCATGAAAAAAATCATCAAGAATTCTACCAATGGTTGGCATTGTCCCAAATGTGAGGTTGACTTGTCTGATTATGACGATGGGTATTTATTGAAACTGAAACTTCAAGATCACACTACCTCTCTTGAATCAGTCGTCACATTCGAGGATGCATCCACTGAACTCCTTGGTATCGCTGCAAAGGACCTGCACTTACTTTCTTCTGATCCTTCTGCCATCAAGGAAATTTTCTCTAAGGTTGAATGCACGCAATTTCTACTCACACTTTCCATTAAAATGGAAACATTTAAAGACAAGCCTCAATTGAAGGTCATCATCATGCGCTCTGAACATGTTGACTTTGTGGCAGCCAACAACTTACTACTCCTTCAAATAGCCAAAATGGGGCAGGCATAGAAGGCATTTTGGAAAAATACAATGCCTTGCTTTTTGTAATAGTTTAACTTTATCTATTTTTCCTAGAAACCTTTGCCATACATGCAAAAAAACAATTTCCATTCTGCATTACTATAGCTACAATTTCTACACTTGAAGCTACTCTTATATATTGCTTTTTACTTCATATCTTATATACATATACAAAAAAATTTCCAAGTTTGCCTCAACTGTAAATTTGTTCTCTTTATTAAATGTGTTCAATGTTAATATTAGTTTTTTCATGTTCTAATATGTCATTTTAACACATGCACTTCTTTATATGTCAAAAAACATACATTTCATATTTGTATTTTAGTGGTATATCATTTTTTTTTCCTTCCTGCATTTACCTACTTAAAATGCTTTCAGTCACTTACAATGCTTTCCTACATATTCCTTGTATATTTATTTTTTCCTCCTTCTATTTAAATGCAATCACTTTTATGAAAATTGAATTGCTTTTGGTAGTCAATTATACACTATTCCAACTACACACGTTTAATATCGGCACACTTTTTAGTTCTTTTTTCCACTTACAATAATTTCAAATTTTTTTTAAGGTACATTGAAAAAAAAACACACTACTAATACGTAATTTATCAACAAATGCTTCTCTTTACATGTCATTGATTTACTTCATTTATCTAGCCATGTTTTCATATTATTTTTTCTTTTTTCTTTCTTCAAGCACTTTGCATCCCTTTATGTACCTTGAAAACAGAAATTACCATGTCCTACATAGTAAATCTTGTTTCTTTAGAATGTCCATGAAAAAATTAGAATTTCTAAGTCTCTTTACATGTCTTACATATAATCCCTTTATGTACCTTGAAAAAATATATTACTATGTCCTACATATAACATCTCGTTTCTTTAGAATGTACATGAAAAACATGCAATTTCAATGTCTTTTACATGTCTTACATATAACATGGTGTTTCTTGTTTTCTTAATCACATCCAGGTGCCTTCAATCCTCACCTTAATTTTGATTTGTCTCCTCCGTCCAAAAAAGAACGTGCACATGCCTATCATTTTGCTAACAAAGACCGCATAAATGCACATAGGAGACATATTTACCAACCAAAAAAATATCCCCTCTCCATCCATATGGTAGAGTCTAATATTGCCACTCCAACTCCTACAACATCCGATCTTTCAAATCGTAGCCTTCCATTTTCAAACCACAACGAAACAATACTACTTCCCTCCATTCAAACCGAAGCTACAACTTCACATGTTCATACTAACCATCTTCCATCATTAGACTACCCTTCCACTTCTCAAACAACCTCTTCCCCAACCATCCAAAATACCATTCCTCAACCCAACATAGCCGCGCATTCCTTCAATGAAAAAACCATATCTCAAACAAATCAAGGCTTTCGCTTAAAGCTAGATAACCTACAATCCATCCATGTTTGTTCAATCTGTAAAGAATCTTATCCTGGCCTCCACTTCCGCTTTTTAAATGGCGAACATACTTGTTCTAGATGTTGTTCTAAAAAAAATGGCCACCGCTTCTCCCTCTGGAACAACATGGACCCTGGTGAACAACCCCTTGTTCTATCCATCCTTACACAAGTTGAAGAAATGCTCATTTCATGTGTCAACCCAATATTGCAAGTTACCCATGCTCGTGGTGGACAATACAAATATAGTGGCCATACAATAAGCTTTCCACAAGACATTTCAACCATCCTCACTTTTTTGCCTCGACGTGTTGAAGACTTAGACATTTTGGTTGTCACTCGTAAAACCTTCAACAATCAATCCTATGATTGCATTGTCAGTAGATCCCATGTTATTGCTGCCTTGGAATACAAGATATCACATGACCCTTACTATAAAGATGTACAACTTGACCAACGTGCAATTATGGCTTTGCCAATTCCCCCCACAAATGTTTCTGCTTCTCTTCGACATTCACACTCCACTACCCCTGATTCAAGTTTTCCTGTTGAAGATGTTAACCCTTATCACCCAGACATTTCAAATCCATACTCCCAACAAACTTCATCCTTTGCTAATATTCTACCCAATACAGACACAAAATTCTAGCAAATCATAACCTTCTTGCAAACGGCTTCTTCATCTCCAACAAATGCAATGGATTGGCCACCTATAGGTTTGTCACCTGTCAATGAATACAATACAGAGGGCCTTTTCTCAATGGCATTTCCATCACTTTTCCCCCAAGGCACAGCCATGTTCAAACAACCGCATTTTAAATCAGTTGATCTCCACGAATATGCATTGCACCTTATTCGATACCATGATAACAGGTTTGGTTGCCACCCACGATTCACCTACTACCTTTACAATCTCATCATGCGCCATCGTAGCCAATCCATAGCAGCAATCTATATTAAAAAAAACATTGAAGACAACTTCCCCACAACCATCTCTGAACTCAACACCCGCTTGGAACAAACTCCTTCTGACAACCTTCCAGATCAAATCATGCGTTTTGGCGCATCACTCCATGGAACACGGTGTTTTTGGCACAAATCAAAAAACGAATTGACAGATATGATTTCCCAACTTAGATGCCCAACTTTTTTCTTCACTTTAAGTGCAGCCGACACTAAGTGGCCTGACCTACATGCAATCATGCCTGGGACACCACCAACTTCTTCTGCCAAGCACCAACAATGGAGAATACAAAATATCATCTCCAACCCTCATCTTGCATCGCTCTACATGCACCACAGGTTCACAATATTTCGTGAAGAGGTCTTGCTTAAACACCTCCACGCAAACGATTTATGGTATAGGTAAAGCTTCTTATCCCTTCTTCCAATAACATTTCAATTTTCCTTTTTTTCTTCTCCCACATATTACTAACACATATTTCATGCATAGGTATGAATGGAAAAGTAGAGGCTCTACACATATTCACGGATTCATGTGGCTACCAAATGCACCTAATATGAAGACGCTTGACTGGGAGAATGCAACTGAGGTTCATAATGCTAAGGACTTCTTTGATCAATTCATTTCTACTTGGAACACACGAGATAACCCCCAACAAGGCCCCTTCCTACCCCACTCTGATTTGCTTGATCCATGCCTATTATCTATTGCCAACATTAAAAACAAAATCCCTTTTCAAGACTATACATAACTACTCAACTGCATCCAACGACACACAAAATGCACATCAAATACATGCCTCTGCAAAAAGGGCTCTTCCTACACATGTCGTTATAATTCTCCATGGCCTCTTCAAAACTCATCTTCCCTGTTCATTGATTCCAATGGAAAAAAAAGATACAAACCAGCTTGCAATGATGATCGTTTGAATAGCCATATCCCTTCAATCCTATCAATATGGCGTGGAAATGTTGATTGTCAACCAGTGCTCGACATACATGCCATTCAAAAATACATTGCTAAGTATGCAGCTAAATCAGAAACAAAATCTGAAAGCTTTCACCAAATGCTTCAACGAATTGTCCATGCTGCACCACTTCTTGACCCTTCCATTGTTGCTATTCAAAAATTCCTTTCAGAAACACTTGTTGATCGTGACATCGGAGCCCAAGAAACATGCCATATGTTGCAAAAACTTCCTCTCACATTTTGTACTCGTACTTTCTTATCCCTCAATGTCAACCGAAAAACTTTTAAACGTGTTTCTTTAGACATTCCCACCTCCTTCACATCACATAACTTCATAGATGCCTACCTTTCCCGCCCATCCGCTCTTCATTCCCTATCTCTCATTGAAGCTGCAAGATCTTTCTCATATAATGCTCATTGAAAAAATGACAAATGGAAACGAAGATATCCCCCCGCCATCGTCCATGTTCTTCCCTGTTACTATTCTGTCCCCTCCATAGATACACCCATTTTCATTGATTTCTGCAAAACTGAGCTCATGCTATACAAACCTTTCCGCAATATACCTCTCGACATTGGTGCTTTCGACGATGCAATTGTTCAAAACTGGGAAGCACTTAGTTTGACCTACAATCCTTGGCATGTTGATAGGAAACCAATTGACCCCACTTCCTTACCAGAAGACACCATGGTTACTGACAATTTGCAATACCCACAACCCTTGCAATTAGATGAATGAGAATTGCTCTCCCAACTACACCCTGCCAATGACATGCAATTAAGTGACCTGGAAATCCTTGGTCATTGTGACTTTGACAAAAACCATAATTGGCGTGATACAAACATCCCCCTCAACTTGCAAGAGCTTGCCATTGACTTCATACAAAATAATCGCTCAGAACACCCTCTCCCTCAACCACCCTACTCTAATACACCAAATTCTATGACATTGTCCCCAACTCAAATGAAAGCCCACTCCATTATCATGAATCACTCTGCAAACATCCAAACAAGTCCTCCACTCCGATTGGTTGTGCAAGGAACTGTTGGCACTGGCAAATCATTCTTCATTCGCTGCATCAGAGAATCACTTTCCTTTTCCAATAACTTCAATCAATCCCCAATCTTGCTACTTGCCCCTACTGGCATCGCAGCATTCAACATCCAAGCATCTACTATCCATTCAGCCCTTCATATTCCTATAAAAATTTCATGCCTTTGGAAGGGAATTCACTTTCTAACCTCCAACATGAACTTCATCATATCCACTACATTCTCATTGATGAAATGAGCTTCCTAGGCCCAACACTTTTAACCCAGATTGATGAACGCCTCCGTGAAGCATTCCCTCGCCATAAGAACATCTCTTTTGGTGGTTGCTCAATCATTCTTGTCGGAGACCTTGCCCAATTACCACCAGTTATGGACATTCCTTTGTATGCAGGGTCTTCCCATGGTTCTGCACTTTGGCACACCTTCAACACAGTTGTCACACTTTCAACTGTTTTTCGCCAACAAGGAAATGACCCATCACAAGTCACCTTCCGGAAGCTTCTTACCAACATCAGAAATGCAACACCTACTACAGAGGATTGGAAGCTTCTCATGTCCAGAACAGACTCCTTCCTTTCTATGATGAGTTATTTGCATTCAAAGGCTCCATGCACTTATTTGCAACCAACCAACAAGCTTCGCTTCATAATCTACATATGCTCAAGTCTTTACAAATTCCAATAGCACTTTCTATTGCTGAGCACATAAACAACAATGGTACGTCTCAAATTGAAGATGACCAGCTAGAGCCTGCTGTGTTGCTTTGCCCTGGTCAACGAGTAATGCTTACATCTAACTTATGGGTTTCAGCAGGCCTGGTTAATGGATAGCTGGGCCAAGTTGTTGATATTTTCTATAAATCACATCTTCTTCCTCCACAACTTCCCACATTTGTTGTTGTTAACTTCCAAAAGTACATTGGTCCAGCATGGGATACCAACAATGCTACTTTTCTACCAATTCCAACTATACAAAGGGGGGTCGAACTCAAGTCCCACTAAAAATGGCATGGGCATTAACAATACATAAATCTCAAGGCATGACATTACCTAAGGCTACAATAGACATTGGCACAACGGAGCATCAAGGTTTGACCTTTACTGCACTCTCTAGAGTACCCTCACTTACGGATCTTCACATCTCCCCTGCATTTTCCTATGATCGTTAAAACGTATGCAATATAATCCACATGTCAATGTAAGGAAAAATGTAGAGATATTGCTACAATCAATGGAGCTTGCTTAACTACGCTATATATGTACGTACTTCTCTTCTTCCACTTTTTCATTTGGCTTTAATTCCTTTCAAGCTAACTCTAAACTCTTCCTTCCACCTAACTACTTCTCTACTTGTCATGTGCAGTATCTACTACCCTACAACCTGCAAAGTTCTTGTTGTAATCTACATATCAATGTTGTGTGTTTCATTTACATATATGTACTTGCATCATAACATTATAATGTAAGAGGATCTAAATGTATATGAATTCTTTCAGTTCTCAAAACAATTTGACAAACAATTAATATTTTTATGGATCATAACTAGATGTTTTTAATTTATCTCTTTCTAGATATCTACATCATTTTTTAGTTTTTCTTTCTAATTTTTTTGAGATTTTTCCCAATGATGCCCATTTAGATGTTATGAATTCCTTATTTATGAAACACATTGAAGAAATGTATCCATGATTGTAACATATACTATGAATCCATTGTCATTTGGTTGATCCAACAAAAGTTTTTATGATTACTTTTGAAATGTAGATAATGTAATGGCCATTTATGTCAATACTATAATGATAAATTTTATGATTCAACACTTCTAATTCTCTTTCTTATTGTCTATGCACCCCTGGGTACAATTTTAAGTTACAAATTCTTTCTTCTAAATGTTCATATCCCCTTCACATATATGTACTCACATCAAAAAAAATTAATGTACGAGGACCGACATGTATATCAATTCATTTCAATACTCCAAACAATTTTACAAACACATATTATAACTACTTGCCTTTTCCATAATTTTATATATCTTTTTTATTAAAAATTTATTTTTCCTTTTTTCTAGATATTTACAACCTTTTTAAGTTTTTCGTTTATTTAGTTTATATATTTTGCAAAGATCTCCATTTACCTACCTATCTTTTATATTAGTAGAATTAGAAGTTCGGGATACCACATCTTAATGTGGTTATGGATTCCATATTCATGATGCACATTTAAGAAATGTATACATCTTTTCTTTTTATTTAATTAGTAGATATAACCATTAATTTTTTCAATGTTTCTTGATTGTAACATAAGAACTACACAAACTAACACTCCATTCAAATAATTTATTTTTATTTATTTAGTGCATAGATACATTGTTTCTTCATTTTAACATAATAACTACATAAACTAACAATCGAATTTTTAACTTATACTTTCAATCTATTCTAACATATAAACATTTTTTTTAGCTACAATTTCTAGTTCAAGACTTCTAATTCTCTTTCTTTCTATGTATATAAACATCCCCTTGCTTTGCTTGCAACACGTCGTTCTTTTATTGCACCCCTAGGTACAATTGCTAGTTTAGAAATATTACAAGAAATGGAGGGATGGGGGCGTCACGACTCACAGCGTGCATATACTTTGAGTTTGATTGAAACGATATTTCAATCCCGCACGTACACATTCATGAATATGATTGAATATCATGGAAAGAAGATTCCAATCCTGACGCATGGCACACGGCAGGCACAGAATTATTATTTCTTTGTAGCAGAGCAGGAAAACTCTAGAGTCTAAAAATAATATTGATTACGATTTCGTGTTTACTAAAATTTCTTAATAATATTGCCGAAGTTATCATCTGAAATTATTGTTAATTTCATTTTATAATAATATTGTTGAAATTATAATTTTATTTGATTCATGGTAATTTAAATTATGAATTTTTTATTATTATTTAAAAACATTTATATAGCACGGTGGGTTACTTGGTGTAGTTAACTACGGCAATCCTTATTTACTCGACAGACTTTCCCTTAGGAGGGAAGCCTGTTAAATGGGTACCGTTGGATCTTTCATCACATATAAGGTGCTCGAGTTAATTACTAGGATGTCATGGGTGATGTCAATGTGTCATGGATCTCACAAATGAATCAAATAAAAATATCAAACAAGTTTATTTATTGAATATTTAATATAAATATCACAACATTTAAAGTTTATATAGGATAAATATACAATATTCAAGTAATAATGGTTTACAATGTTATTGACTAAAGTAATTGTTTGCAATGGTTCATAGGTGACATTCTTTGGTTAAGTTATTTTGGGATGTATTTTTTTATTTTTATTATTATTATTATATATATATATATATATATATATATATATATTAAATATTTTTTTTTAAGTATAATTAAATTTATGAATTTGTTTTAGCTTTTAAAGTTTTTTTTATGATTTTTTATTTTGGAGTTTGTCATACATAAGAATATGATATTTTAAATATTGAGTAGAATATCAATAGAATTGTCCAATTGTGTAAGAGTCTATGAGAATTGGTCGCATCTAGAAGCTAAAGAAATTCTTACAATTGGCTCCAGTTTGTAAAACAACCACAAATTTGCTGAAAAGACTGAAATTGCATTCACACATGAAGTCAATAGTGGATATTATTAACACTGTATAACATGATATATATTACATCTGGTAAAAATCGTGAGGCTTAGGAAGCCATTTGGGAGTGCACATGTGTCATAACTAGATTTGACCTCCACTCCCCCTAGGTGGACCAATTAGTTCTCGAATCACCCCAAACAGTCACGAAACTTGGTGTGAACGTTGGTGAGTCATGTTGGAGCATAAATGAGTCTATGACAGGCGTGGGTGAGCAAACATAGGTGTGGGAGTGGCTCAAGGTGAACAATAAATGCACAAGAAAGGCCAAAATTGTCTAAAAACATCACTATCGCCCCTAGTCAAACCAAATTCCACAAAAAGAGGAAGGGAAGCGCTCCAAGAGACCAAGGGTCATTAATGAGGGCGCACATGTTCCAGGTTGACAAAGATAGAGCGTTGGTGTGTGTGTGTGTGTGTGTGTGTGTGTGTGTGTGAATGGGCTAAAATAACCAGTTAACTTGCTAGACCACTTTCCCTAAGTCTAAACCATAGATATCAATGCATAAAAGCAAATGAAATAGTCCAAGGTCTAAACTAAGGTACTCAGGAAGGATTACTGCTCTAACACACCCCCTTAAGCTTGAATTAGTACAACTTCTCCAAAAATATCATGGAGGCCTTGGAAACAAAGGCTCAAGTTGTTAGAATAATCAACTCATAGTTACCTACCTTAGACATTAATTTAATCATTTTTGTCTTATTACCTAGTTTCCTAGATTCCACTCTATGCTAGTTGCCTTCTACATGTCCTAGAAATCAACACATGCTAAAACTTAGTCATGGAGCGCTTGGGAAACATCCTTGAAACTCATTTTAGCATGTCTGCTTTATTCCAGATTCTCCATAGTGCATATCTGTTTTTTCTGTAAAGCTGCCTTGTTTTATTTCTGATTTAAAGCAAAGGAAAAGCTAGACTAGTGGTAACTGCCTTGTTTTTTGCCCACATCATCCTCCCTCATTTTCTCCAAATAAAAGCATGTATGAGTTTTCTTTCCATCCCTCTTTAGCTTTCCCACTTGACTTAGCCAATTCGTGAGAATCTACCTAGATTTGGAAATTGCTTTATGCACATATGGGGGATTTGACTAGTTTTGGTAAGCCTACTTTTTTACTATTTAGAATGGCATCTTTATGCATTTGAATCTCTCATGTAATTATATATTACATCATCCTATTACTTCACGAGGTTGGCTATTGTATACTTACTCAATACATATTAGTGTTATGCTCCAATTTCAGTCTCCTTTGGTGTTAATTTTGCATGTTTGATTAGGAATTTTAAGAGTGTAATTGTTCTATCTCCTGGGTTCAATTTCCACGTGGTATCATAGCCTTTGTAGATTTATTTCTCTCCTTCCATATTTCTATTGCAGGTTCGACATCTTGACTGGGAGCATATTTTGCTGATTGAAGGGCATAGTTTCTAAGTTATGGACCAATCTCAGAAGATCATTTTGACTCCATTCAATTTATTTGAGTGGAAAGCTGAGATGGAGATATTGTTGAGAGCGAAAGGTCTCTACAAGGTGACTATGGAAACTGAGGTAGAGCCCAATGCGGCTGCAGAGAAAATCAAATGACACAACATGAGGGATGAGGCCTATGGTCTCTTGTGTCTGAGCATTTCAAGAGGCCTCCTCTTCCATCTTGATGGATTGACATCACCTAATGAAGTGTGGGAGAAGCTTGTAGATATTTTTGGTAAGACGGATGAGATGAGAGGACATCAAATCGAGAATGAGCTGATCTCCTTGAGTCCCAATAGCTTCGAATTCTTGTAACTCTATTTTTCCAAGTTTAAAGCCCTTGTTTTGAATCTAAAACAGCGTGGGATCGAAAAGAAGGAAGAGCAACTAGTTTTGGCCATGCTCTATAAGCTTGGACCTAACTATTTAGTGTTTGTTTCGACCTTCCATGCCACCAAGTTGACAGCTCGGGCCTGGAAGATGCCTAAGCTTGCAGAGTTCATGGAATCCCTCACACAGGAACAAGATAAGTTGGTGATGATGGGCACCATCAAACCTTCCAAAGACCAAGCTTTGGTTGCTGGAGATTCAAGGTTGGATTCAAAAATCAAGAAAAAAGCTAAAAATCCACTTGAGCAAAAGAGAGACAATAACAAGTCTCAAGAGGAGCCCCAAGGTTCCGAGAAGAAATCCCAGAAGAAGAAGAACAAAGGAGAAATGAGCAAGTGCGCATACTGCAATAAGGGCTATCATCCTGAGAGCTCTTGTATGAAGAAGCAAATTGACATGTTGAACTATCTCCTACAGAAGAATGACATCTCCCTTCCTGATTGTTCAAGGAAGAGGGAAGGAGGATCAAATTCAGAGGACAGAGAGAGAGTACATGCCTTGGTTGTTGGCACATCAAGCTCACCTAGCTTCATCATAGACTTTGGAGATTCTAGACATATGGTTTCGACAAAAGAGGCATTCTCCTCTCTTGACATGTCAAAAGGTCCACCAATAGTATTGGGAGATGACTGTCTCGCTGACAGTTTGGGGAAGGGAAGGATTGATCTTGACCATGGTAAGTTCAACAATGTGTTGTATGTTCTAGGTCTTGCCTCTAATCTCTTGTCTATGTATCAGATGACTCACACTGGGTCTCCAAATAAGGCCATCTTCTCCCCTAATGATGTTGAAATCACAGAGATTTCGAATGGTAAAGTCATAGCAAAAGGTGTTGTTGATCACACTTCGAAGGTATACATGTTTTTCCATTTTCTACCCTACTCAAACCCCTCTGCTCTTCTGATTCTTGCTAATGAGGAAAGCAAGCTTTGGCATGAAATATTTGACCATCTTAACTACAAGTATCTTTCTGATTTGAGTGAAAAAGATATGGTCATAGGGTTACCAAAGATCAAGTTTTCTAAGGGAGTCTGTCAAGGTTGTATCTTAGGAAAACACCCAAAGCACAAATATGAGAGAGCTAGTCATGAGAGAACCTTTGCACCTCTTGAGTTGATCCACAGTGACATTGCTGGTCCATTCCCTCATATTTCCATGAGTCAAGCCAAATATGCACTGACCTTCATAGATGACTTTTCTAGGTATTGTTGGGTTCACTTCCTAAAGCATAAGTCTAAAGTTTTTGACCTCTTCAAAGTCTTTAAAGCCTTGGTTGAAAACCAGTCTAGGAGGAAACTCAAGATCCTCAGATCTGACAATGGTGGTGAGAATGTCAATTCTGAGTTCATTTGGTATTGTAAAGATGCAGGTATTCAGATGTAGCATTCAATCCCTTACACACCACAGCAAAATGGTGTTGCTGAGAGAAAGAACAGGTCACTGAAGTAGATGGCAACCTACATGATGGAGGCTAAGACTTTGCCACCAAAGTTTTGGGTCGAGGCTATAAACTATGCATACTACATCCAGAATAGGGTGCCTCATAAGCAGCTTGATGGTATGACTCCTTTCGAAGCTTGGAGTGGGCACAAGCCAGATGTGACCCATTTCAGGATTTTTGGCTCAAAGGCTTGGGCTAGAATTCCAACTGAAAAGAGAAAGGCTTTGCAACCCCAAAGCCAAGAGTGCCTATTTGTTGGGTATTCTAAAGATTCAAAAGGGTACAAGCTGATCAACTTGAGCACTAACAAAGCTTTCATTGAAATAAGTGTTCAGTTCCAAGAAGAGCCTTTAGCAGCAGTTGAAGTTGGAGAGTCCTCTTCACCACCAGAACCATTGATTGTAAGTGAAGAGACTAATGAGTTTGTTGATTCTGATATGTCCAATAATGATGATTTAATTGCAGATCCTAACAATCCTACAAGACCAAATTGGAAGCAAAGACCATTCATGCAGCTGGGGAACTAGATGGAAATCCTAATGACACTAGGAGGACTAGATCTCAATTTGAGAGTGCCTTTTGTGTGAAAGATCCCCTATTTGGTGAGAAGTGCTATCTGATGGTTGAATCATACCCACAGACATATGAAGATGCAGCACATGATCCAAAATGTCAAACAACCATGAAAGAAGAATTCAGCTCGCTCCAGAAGAACAACACTTGGGAACTAGTTGATCTTCCCCCTGGGAGGAAGCTAGTTCAATGTAGGTGGGTTTTCAAGACTAAGTTTGCTGCTAATGGTTCACCTTTGAAATATAAGGAAATATTGGTGGCTAAGGGCTACTTACAAGTGCATTGTATTGACTACAATGAAACCTTTGCACCAATGGCAAAGATGGACTCCAGAAGGCTAGCTTTAGCCATTGCAACTTTGAAGCAGTGGGAGGTACATTGCATGGATGTGAAGTGTGCTTTCCTAAATCGAGATCTCACTGAGGAGATTTACATGCAGCAACCTGAAGGGTTTGTTTCTAATCCATATTTAGTGTGTAGGTTAAAGAAATCATTGTATGGGCTCAAGCAAGCCCCCAGGGCTTGATATGCCAAGATTGATGGATTTCTGTTGTCATTGAGTTTTGTTTGATGAAAGTCTGATCCTAATGTCTATTTGAAGCTGATTCATGGTTCTTTGATGATTATTGTCTTGTATGTGGATAACCTTCTAATTACAGGAAGTTCAAAGAAAGAGATTGCCTCCTTGAAGGATGCAATCAACCATGCATTTTCTATGACAGATTTGGGATTGTTGAGCCAATTCTTGGGTCTTGAAATTGCTCAATCCCAACATGGAATCAAAGTACATCATTCCAAGTATGCCTTAGATTTGCTGAACAAGTTCAATATGAAATATTACAAGCTAAGCAAGACTCCCTTCGTTTCAGGAGTTAAGCTTGACGAAGCAGGTTCTTCTCCTATGGTAAATAATATAATGTATAGGCAGTTGGTTGGGTGTTTGCTTTATCTTACACACACTCGACCTGATCTATCTTATGCAGTTAGTGTGGCTTTGAGATACATGGATCAGCCTCATGAGATCCACTCGAGAGCAGCCAAACGGATCCTAAACTTTGTTCAAGGAACAAGAACTCATGGGATCTTCTACAAAGCAAAATCTTATCTTTATTTGTTTGGGTTTACTGACAGTGATTGGGCAGGTGACAACACAGATCGAAAGTCTACATCCGGATATGTGTTCATGCTTATAGAAGTACCAATCAGCTGGTCAAGCAAGAAGCAGAGTGCCATAGCACTCTCATCTACAGAAGTAGAGTATAGGGGAGTTGTAAATGCAACAACTCAATGTATGTGGTTGCAGGGAATACTTGGAGAGTGTGGGTTCGAATCAGAGTTTTCAAATATTATCTACTGTGATAATCAGAGCACCATTCGAATCTACAATGATCTAGTTCAGAGACAACGAACCAAGCACATTGAAATCCATATGCACTACATCAGACAGCTTGTGCATGATGGTACCATTCATATACTCTTATGTGCATCTTCCGAACAAGTAGTAGACATCTTCACCAAAGTTTTTTGTGAGAATACATTCAGCAATCTCAAATCACTGTTGGGGGTTGCTTATCATGCTGTGAAGCATGATTGATGACAAGATTTTCAAATTTTGTTTTCCTGTCCATGTTTAAGGGAGGATTTTCCCATTGGGTTTTTACCTCATTCCTTGGTTGTATGGACAAGCAGTTTGTAAAGGGTGAGTAAGCCTTGTTGTTAGGCCCTATAGTTTTCTGATATTTACTCATAAATTTAGGCTTAAGGGGGGTGTTAGAATAATCAACCCATATTTACCTACCTTAGACATTAATTTAATCATTTTTGTCTTATTACCTAGTTTCCTAGATTCCACTCTATGCTAGTTGCCTTCTACATGTCCTAGAAGTCAACGCATGCTAAAACCGAGTCATGGAGCGCTTGGGAAACATCTTGAAAACTCATTTTAGTATGTCTACTTTATTCCAGATTCTCCAAAGCGCATATCTACTTTTTCTATAAAGCTGCCTTGTTTTATTTCTGATTTAAGGCAAAGGAAAAGCTAGACTAGTGGTAACTGCCTTGTTTTTTTCCCACATCATCCTCCTGTCAAAACCCCAAAATTTCCAAAAAAAAATAAAAATTTTAAACTACAGATAATTTTCATAAATGTAGTCAACTAATTGTTTAATTAGTTCTATGTCAATGAATTCATTAGTTGAATTATCTACTTGATTATATTTATCTTATAGAACGATTCTTTTTCAGTTTAATGACTTGTTTTTCTTTGCGACCACAAGGTGGAACTGTCATGATATTTCAGGCTTACTTAGCTTTTGAGCTAACGCAGAAAGTTTTCCTGTTCTTACAGACTTACAGGTAAGAAGTTCGGGTGCTGCTTGTCAAAATTTCTAAAGCATTCAGATAAAAGTTCATCGCATAAAAATAGCTCAATAAAAGAATATAAATGTTATTCAAATTCAAGTGCTTTATGAGGTAAAACCTTTAAGTCATTATTCTTTTTAAAGACCTCATAGATTACGAGATCCAGTTCTATCTGTGCTAAATGATAGTTGCTCTCTTTCTCTGGTTGTAGTTTATAGTTTTTATTGAGTACCTAACTCTGCGATGTTTACCAAAGTTCATCATGGTTGTCGTGTGTACACGTCTTAAATCTTTCTTTACATGCACGTTACAAAGATGGCAGAATTATTATGTTAAGAGTCTATCTTAGATTATGAATCTTTACCATGCCTGTCATGTTAGATTTGATTACCCCATGGGATAAGAAAGTAATGTGCACAAAAGAGTTTTTATATTTTTATCTTATCTTTCAAAGCCTAGAGTTTTAAAGGAATTATATACTACTTCAAATAGACTATCATAGTGTTGATAATTGAATTCCTCTGCACATAATTTGCTGGAAATTATTATCTATTTAAAGTTAATATATCATTATAATTTCAATTTCAAGCCCTGAAACAAGTTAAGGCCTAACATGCTCAAATACAGACTTTACTACTTTAATGTTTAAACATTCAAGGGTGAATGAGGTTAATAAAGACAAGAAGGTTATTACCCAAAATTGATCTTATGAATTTCTTTCATAAACCTCAACTAGTATAACTTGGATGGAGTTATAGTTGTTTTAAATAAATGATGCCATATTTGTGATAACAAGGGATTATAAGATAGAACGCGCCCATAAAAGTTTATGGGTTACTCTTGTGTTAAAGATTTATACTCTTTTATTACATCATCCCTTGTTGGTATAATATGCTAGGTAGCAATCTTTACATCCTTGCTAGGTTATATTAGTTTGTTTAAATAAATAGTTGCATACCAAAATAGTATTCGATTTCCATTAATTTTATAAATTTCTTTTATAACATTATAATGGCACACCTTTGAATAGGATTATCGTTTGAGTGAATAATTGCTATGTATAAATAAAAGGTGCAATGTATAAATGCAAGGGGTTGTCGAATAGACCAAAATACATGATGAGTTACGGTTTAACCTTTTGCCAAGAGTTATAATTGTGTGAAAGATTATATATTATAATGTATAATGTTGAATTATATGACTCCCCGTGCCTTTGATGATTTTTAAGGCATAGTTTTATAGTGATCATCCTTTATTTACCATGCAACGTATATGACAGGTTGACCTCGGGCCTAAGGTTATGGTGGAACCTTCGATACAGCAAGAAATGATTGGAGAATAAAAACTTGTGAAAGAACGTTCGCTGGGACTATAGACTTATACCCACAGCATGCAAATTATTTGTGGACTAATGTGGCATCGTTTTGGCCATGTGTTGCATAGTTAAAAGCATCGCACTGAACTTTAGCTTGTCATTAGCTCCGTCGCCTTCGGCCTCCTGCTGCTCTGCTGCGAGGTTCTCATCTAGACTGCCACTTGCACTTGTTGTTGATAGTCTTCCTGCTTCTTTTATTCCTTGTGAGCTCATCCCAAAGTGTTGTTACCAAAGTGTTTGTTGCTTGGACATATGTCAGCGGTTCTTCCTTCAGGGTTTCACCATCGTAGCTAGCTCAATCCTGAACCTTTTTACTCTAAGGAGTTTCCTTCCCCCTTGGCCTGGCACTAAGAATCGTGGTCTTTCATTCTAGAGTTGTTGTAGCATAGGTTTTCACCGCAGAGTAGTGTCTTGGCTGGAAAGAAGTGACGACCCAAGCACATTTACTTGTTGGGCTTGCTGTTTCTGTTCTCCGTTGCTGTAGGTTGTTTGTTTGGTTAGTAACTCCTTCTTTCTCGCAGCAGATGAAGGGTTCATCCTCCTCGCGCTGGTGTTTTCTTTACTGCTCGTGGGTGGTCGCGCATCAGTAAAATTTTAGGTAAGAATCGTTGTTAACCCATTTATTATTTATGCAGATTGTTTTATTTACACAGTTGTCTATTTTTGATAAATGATAATAACATTATCGTTCTTCACTGTCCACAGGTACCGACCTGTCTCTAAACGTGGGTGGTGCGAAGCTGTGGCGAATTTCTGATTCACGGTAAGCCCTAAACATCCATGGCCATTCACCCTTGTCTGTTCCTTATGGGACATTTGTGGGTTGGTCGCCGTGGCCTGCAACCCTTGCATTTTTTGTTTAGTTGGGTTGACCAGTTCGTTGTTTGCTTGTTGATGTTAAACCCTTCACTTGATGCGGGGCCTCCGGCTTAGGCCGTGACTGTAAATTTTGGTTTTGTTCTAATTACTGTGTATATATGTATGTAAATGATGGAAAGGCTGTAAAAGCCTCACTTTGTGGATTTTGTTTAAGGCCGTGAGCACATATACTGAATGTGACTCTTCAGTTTTGTTAACTCTGTTGTACATTTTAATGCTAGTAGGGTTTTACCCTAACTCGAAGATAAATAAGTATTTACAGTTTTCCTTTTTAACTAACATCTTTTATTTATAATGCACTTCGGTAATTTGTTGGGTTATTGTTTATATTGAATACTGATAGGTTAGGCTCGGTGAATCGAGCTTATTATTACTCTGTTGGCTTAATTTTTCCTGTGCATTATTGCAATTGAATTTTTTTTTTTTAACAAAAACGGTTATGGAGTTTATTAAAAATCAGCAGTAAATTGCTGTAAAGAGATACATAACAGAATTCTCGCTACCTCTTCAAACATTCACTATCCATCCGAGGATCTAAGGAGGAATATCAATGTGAACAACCGAGTTAACTAATAATCCATTAAGCTCCACATCTATGGCTTTATTGGCAGCCATGTCCGCCAAGGCGTTGAGATCTCTTAGAATATGAAAGTATCTAATCTTTCGAAACAGCTTGGAAAGGGATCTTGTTCTTCTAGTCAATCTAGCAGTTCTGTTATTGTCCCTTATCCTTCCTCCATTCATTGCCTGGATGATAATCCTGGAGTCTCCAAATACTAGAACTTCTTCAACCTTTTTAACCAGCAATTGATTTAGGCCTTGCCAAAGCCCGTAGGCCTCTGCAATGTTGTTAGTTTCGTAACCAATATTCCAACTGTACTCCACCTCGACTTCCCCGTCTGGATTGATGATGACTCCACCCCCTCCGGCCTTCCCTGGGTTCCCTTTGGAGGCCCCATCAAAGAAGAGCTTAAAAATTTTCCTCTCTTTCAGCCAATTGCCGAATTGAGAGTTGTCCATCCTGATCTCCCACGTCTCCAGTTTCTTAGCGGCTACTAAATTATCAGCCAGGGGTGTGAGATTTTTCATCTTCTCTTTTTCTTTTTCGGTAAGGGTCCCTTTGTTGCTCGGAATCTTTGAAATATTATTAACCTCCATAACCAGTGCCTGAG
>LPNX010179234.1:204992-257364 GCA_001517045.1 Pseudotsuga menziesii | reverse complement strand
ATAAAATGCCCATACTCATGGCATCCTCTGCACTTGAAGGGCAATTGTTCATAATCAAGTTTTTGGAAGTGGGACCAGCTTCCCACGGTTAACTTGATGGCTTCCGGGAGACCAGCTTCGAGGTCAACCTCGACGCAGATTCGAGCACAAGCGTATTGATCTTTCGGGCTCGCTGCATCTATGTAATTCCCCAGCGCAGTTCCTATGGCCTGGAGGGATTTAGGGTTCCAGCAATGCATTGGGAGATTGGGCAGCCTGACCCAAACTGGCACTGCTCTTGGCGTGTCAGCCTCAGGATCAAAGTCCGGCGACCACCTGTTGAGGTAAAGACCTTGCGGCCCCATGAAGTAGGGCCCGTTTCGAAAGATCAGCTCTTTATCATCCTTGGATTCGAAGTCGAAGAGAAAAAACCCTCGCCCGACGGAGTAGGAAGCAACATTGTTGGAGATTAGGGGTCTCCAGTTTCTCTGAACCCAGCTGTCCGTTGATTTGGGCGAAGGCCAAAGTCCCGTAAATTGACCAATCAGGGCTCGATCTGCAAGGGAAAGAGCTACCCGGATGGTTTCTTCCGGAGGGAGGGCAACCTCCGGCACATCTTCAAGCCTTTTGACAAATTTCGGGAGTTCGGAATTGCCGGATCTCTTGGTGAAGGATGAGACAAGGCGATCAAATTCAACCAGGTGAGGAGCCTGGGACGGATCTCGATCCTCAGGGATCGGAGAGCCCATCTTTGACCTCCAGCTTTGCCAGGATGGCCTCCGGCAGCAATCACGCCACCTTTGGCAGCCCACAATCCAAATCAGTCTCAATTCAAGCCTAGCTCCTCTGGCAACGAGCAGGTCTAGGTCGCTCCAGGGATGAGGCTCGAGCAGAACGCTCAGATCGCTGGTCTCCTCGCAGCAACAGATCGCTCAGATCGCAGCCCTTCGCCAAAGCAAATCGAATTCGATCAAGTTTTTCATTCAGAAAATTAGTCATTATTGCAATTGATTTTTACCCCGTAATATTATTTAAATTTACTTGCTAGGGTTTCTGTACATTGTTTTTATAATATCTTACTTTATTATAATATAATTTGTAAATGTTGTTATATAATTTTTAATTTTCAAAAATATAAGAACTCCATGTTTTTACTGAAGTACTTATGTATCTGTCAGATACAGCTTTTGAGTCCAGAAATTATATTATAATTAATACTTACTATGATGGGATAAATACATTACTTTATTTACTTAGTAATACTATTCCTATAATTATATATTACCTTTATACTTAGTCCATAGAAGGTGTATAATAAGAAAGTGTTTTTTTCTGTTATATTCTTATGCTTCTGTACTAATATACTTTATAAGAGGTCCCTTCAGTATTCTGTATTATTCTATTTAGGTTATAATACTAGTATTTATAATATAAAAGAAAGAATAATACTATCTATGTTTTGACCTGTAAACTATATGTTAGTATCTGTTTAAGTTTCTAGAAGATAGGTTAGTAGATAAATATCTTGTGTAAATTCTGTTAGATAAAATGAAAAGTTATTTATACTACAATGTAATTAAAAATCTTACACCTATTTGCTTTAGCTTTTAGAAGTAAATCTAAAATGGTCTATCTTCACTTACAGTTCGAATATTATAAAAGAAAAATACAGTACTTATTTATTCTATACAGAAAAGAAACAACCTGTAGAGATAAATGGCATCCAAAAATAACCTGACATCCTAAAATAACCTGACACTACATAATTTAACTTTTATAAATTCTCTTCCTTTGTTTCAAAATAAAATAATAAAGTTACTGAAATGAAAAGTTGTATAAGAACTGTTTATTTATCGAGACCTACTTCTGTTAGTAAAGAAAATATAACTTCTTTCCTTGTTCTAAAACTGGCATTCACAATCTAAATCTAACCCTAACTCTACTCCATGTACATGATGCTATTTCTTCTGATAACAAAATAAAAGTAAACATTCTTTTAATCAAGCTAACATTTTATTCTATAATTGCATTATACTTCCTTTATATAATTTCACCACCTGTGCTAGAGTACGATCTGGATCACTCCAGATGAGGAAAAACACAGGTAGGGTTTGTTTCTCATTCAGAATAACTTCATTACTAAACAAACTTCCATATACAATCCTCTAAGTTTTTACATCATAAACTGCAAACACATCATTCAATCATACACAGATATTAAAAATAGAGAATAATAGATATCAGAACCTGTTCTTAATCTTGGATGACAACAGCAATGGGAGGCCGTTCCTCCCTACCAACTCCTGGAGAGCGCTCAAACAGCGACTCCTCAGGACCCCCGAGCTTGCTCTGGTCTCCCTGGATAGAACTAGGTGCAGCAATAATCAAGTACTAGTCTTGAGACTCAATACCAATCCTGAATTTATCAGTCAATTCTCTCAGCTTAGCAAGCTGCATCAGGCCAAGTTACTGCAGTTTATCTCTCAAAACACCTTCCTTACAGTTTTCCCTTTTTCCCAATGAATTCCTTGAAGTGCATTCCACCTGAATGATTCTTCTCCTGGAAAATATATGAGCAGCCTCAGCTCTCTACATTGGGTACTTTTAAAAGATTGCCTAGGTATTTTTGGGTTAGTTATCATTTATTGAGCCACCTGCTCTGATCCCACTTTCTTGGGGGATCATGACCCCAAATGTAGGGAAGTTGCCACCTGCAACATAGGAAGTGTTTGAGGATGCTGCCACTTGTCTTTTGCTCTCCACCTAGTTCCTTCCACCAGTTTGTCTAGTAACACTCTTATTAACATCTCTCCCAAGCTATTGTCTCCACTTTTTATTTATTAAAAATAAAATATTCAGAATTACATTCCACTTCTTTTGACTCTGTTGAGTCATCAGTTCCTACTTAGCATTAAATTTAACATAATGTCTTAGAAATCAAATTAAAACAATTAATATTATTTTACAAAATTGGGGTATGTGACACCTCCCTCCTTTTCTCCAAATAAAAGCATATATGAGTTGTCTTTCCATCCCTCTTTAGCTTGCCCACTTGACTTAGCCAATTTGTGAGCATCTACCTAAATTTGGAAACTACTTTATGCACATATGGGGGATTTAACTAGTTTTGGTAAGCCTGCTTTTTGACTATTTAGAATGGCATCTTTATGCATTCGAATCTCTCATGTAATTATATATTACATCAACCTATTACTTCACAAGGTTGGCTATTGTACACTTACTCAATACAGATTAGTGTTATGCTCCAATTTTAGTCTCCTTTGGTGTTAATTTTGCATGTTTGATTAGCAATTTTGTGAGTGTAATTGTTCTATCTCTTGGGCTCAATTTCCACACAAGTCACCTCATACAACAGAAAATTTATTTTGTCCATGAAAACAAGGAAAAGAGGAAAACCACATCGGAACAAAACCTCTCCTAAAAAAATGGACATGGAGCCAAAAATATGAAGGTGAATGGAATCCATCGCCATGTATCACTCACTCTAGGTAGTGATCTCAAGTAAGTGAATGTTTTCTCTGTAAAGCACTTGGTGAAAATATCAACAGTTTGCTTAGTAGAAGGGCAATACTGCAAGGCTATCACTCGATCGTGCACAAAGCCCCGAATGCAGTGCATGTGTATCTCTATGTGTTTGGTCCTCTGTCTCTGTACTGGATCTATGGAAATCTTGATTTCACTTTGATTGTCACACCAAATGACAGTGGGTGAATCAAATGCAACATCAAGTTCCCGAAGAATTCCTTGCAACCACACACATTGTGTAGCTGCAATCACTACTCCTTTGTGCTCGGCCTCAGTTAAAGAAAGGGAAATTGTGTGTTGTTTCTTGCTTGAAGAATATATGGGACCATTGGAAAGCATGAATACAAAATCTAAAGTGTATTTTCTTTCATTGGGATTGCGAACCCAATCATAATCAGAAAATCCAACTAGTTCTAGTGGAGAACTAGCAGCATAGTGTACCCCGAAGTTCCTCGTGCCTTGTACAAACTGAAGGATCCTCTTGGCTGCCTTCCAATGGCTCTCATGAGCCTGCTTCATATATATAGCTACAAAACCTACAACATATGCTAAATCAGGTCTTGAATGAGCAAGATACAACAAACTCCCGACTAGTTGTTTATACAATCAATAATCCACCAATGGAGAGTCACCAACTTCACCTAGTTTAATACCTGAAAGGAATGGGCACTAGGTTTCCTTAGATTCAACCATTTTAAACTTCATTAATAGGTCTGAAGCATACCTTTGTTGGGTGACCTTGATCCCTGCTTCATATTGAACAATTTCCAAACCAAGAAATTGTTTCAACAAGCCTAGATCGGTCGTTGAAAATTCATTGTGCAAAGATGCTTTGGTTGACCCAATTTCTTGGTGCATCTACCCATAATCAAAAGTTCATAAACATACAGTACTATGACCTGCAATACATCACCAATATGATGCAGATAAAGATTAGGATCACACTTGCATCTAACAAAGCCAAGTGAAAGTAGAATTTTGTCCATACCAATCCCTTGGGGCTTGCTTGAGTGGATAGAGTAACTTCTTTAACCTGCATAAAAGGGAAGGATCCTCTTGGAAACATTTAGGTTGCTGCATATATATATCTTCCTATATCTCACCATGGAGAAATGCACTTTTGACATCCATGTGGTGAACCTCCCAGCACTTGCTTGCAACAATGGCTAAAACAAGCCTGACAGAGTCCATCTTTGCAACCGATTCAAATATCTATGTATAGTCCACTCCTTGGACTTGAGAGAAGCCCTTGGCAACTAATCCAGCATTATATTTAATATCAAACCCATCAGTAACAACTTTGGTCCTATAGACCCACTTGCATTGCACTAGCTTCCTCTTCGAAGGCAAAGGAACCAATTCCCAAGTCTCATTTTCTTGTAGAGAGTTGAACTCTTCTTGCATGGTTGTTTTCCATATTGGCTCATAATATGATTCCTAATATGATTATGGATTAGATCCAACCATCATATATCAATGCTCAACAAGACTCAATTCATTTCCAAAATTAGCACTCTAAAATTGTGATATAGTCTTCCTAGGATCTAGAGGATTCCCTGTTAAATCCCTAGTAGCTTCTATGGTTTTCTCTGTCCACTTGGGCCTTGAGGGGAGTCATCTTCAGAAACATCATCTTTATCCATATTATAATCAGAAATATTAGAAATGGAACCATCACATACATCATCTTGGTGTTGAGGAGAAGAGCATTCCCCCGGTGCTAGTTCAAAATATGGAATAATTTCTTCTTCGAATTGCACACTTCTTTCAATGAAAATATTTTTTGTGGAAGGATCAAAGAGCTTGTAGCCCTCTGTATATTCATCATATCCCACCATGATGCACTCCTTACTTTGTGGCTGCAAGTACTTTCTCTTTTCTAAGGAATTCGAGTCCATGCCTTTGAGCCAAAAATTCTGAAATGTGAAATATTTGGCTTGTCACCAAACCAAGCCTCATATGGTGTTTTTCCACTCACTAATTTGTGAAGAGCCCTATTTTGAATGTATGCAGCATAGTTAATGTCTTCAACCCATAGCTTAGGACTCAAATCCTTATCCTCAATCATACAGGTAGCCATCTCCTTGAGTGCCTTGTTCTTCCTCTCTGCCACACCATTTTGCTATGTTGTGTAGGGGATCAAATGCATCATTTGGATGCCACATTCTTCACACAGGTCTTGCAAATTCTTGTTCACATATACCATTATCAGTACAAAGGATTTTGATCTTGTTCCCACGTTGATTCTCAAATAGGGCCTTCCAAATATTTAGAGTCTCAAAGACTTCAGATTTGAGCTTGAGGAAATAGACCCAGGAAAACCTTGAGAAATCATCTACGAAAGTGATAACATACCTTTATCTTCCATAGGAGGGAGTGGGAAGAGGACCAATGAGATCTGAATGCACCAACCCAAGAACTTGTGTATCTCTCCTTGCCTTCCCTTTCTTATAGCTGTGCTCTGGATTTTTTCCCACCACATAACCAATGCATGCACCATTGAAGGTCTTGATAGGAGGAAGCCCTTCAACCATGCCATCTGTGTTCAATGCCTGATGGTATTTGTGGTTCATATGGAAACATCTCATGCCACAACTTACAGGTTTCATTGGCATGAGATAGGAGCGCTTTCCCATTGGAGTTGGGAAGAAAATGGGAGAATTTATACATCCTAGCTTGATGATCAACATACCCCAATGCCACCACCTTATTAGAGGATATTTCAGCGATATCAACCTCATCTCGAGTAAATGTTACTCTCTTAGCTTCTCTGCTGTGTGTAATTTGGTACAGTGACACTAGGTTCACTTCCAAGTCTGGTACAAACAAGACACTGTTGAAATATCCATCTTCAAGGTTGATCCTGCCAATTCCCTTGGCCTGGATCTCTCAATCATCACTCATTCGAACAGTTGTGCCGCTGTCTGAATACATGGATGTGAAGAACTATTTGACAGAGGCCATGTGCCTTGATGCTCCTAAATCAATGATGAAGGATGAATAATTTGAAGATCCAACAACCAAAGCATGCCACCTCTCTTTGTTGTCAGAACCTAAACTTCCATCCTTCTACCTTGCACCCTCTAGGACTGGGATGTTGTTCTTCTCCAACAATTGTGCCATCATATCTATGGTTTTCTTCATGCATTCACTCTCTAGATTCCATCCCTTGTGGAAGTAGGTGCATTTGGTCTTCTCCTTGCCCTTCTTGTCCTTGTCCTTGCAAGGATTCGAACCCCCATCAGTAATTTTGTTGGAATATATTAAGCCCACTCAATACTTAAGATAAAATATTTAATCATTATTTGATTAATTGTCTACCCACTAGCTTAATTAGTTGGCATCCACTTGCACCTTAAAGTCAACACATGCCATCTATACCCCAGGAATGCTTTATTTCTGATTTTGGGTTGATATTGACCACTTTATGGACATCTAGAATTAGTAAAAAATGCTTTACAATAGATTCTGCTTTATTCTTCTTTATCTCGCTTTTCCGTGGATAAGGCAAAGCTAGTTAACTTAGAAACTAGGTTCCTTTGTTTCCTACACATCCTTCGTGACTTCCTCTCCACTTTCAAGGATTAGCATGTTTTTCCATCTCCCTTGACAACTCACTCATTCTTTTGCTAATTCGTGAGGTCCTTGACAGATTTGGGAAGTGCTTTAGCCACCTATGGGGGTTTGCTATATTTTGGTAAGTTATCCTTTTTGAGCTTTATGAATTGTCTCCATACAACTCGATTTTCCTATGAGGGATGTATTTTTTATGTGTTAGGATTATAATCCTCCCTTGTCTAATTTGGTCAATTATGTCTAAATAAGGAGTCCTTTAAGTCTATATTTAGTCACTAGCACCATTGGGTCCACTTGGCCTAATTGGGCCACATGTACTAGTTACTAGAGTGTGGGGAACACTAATTGAGGCTAACTGCCACTGACTGCACTTGCTTGCATCAGTTTAGGACCCTCCTAGATCAATCCCTACAATTTAGGAGCCACTGGGAGTGTCGACACCAACCTCCTTCAGTTGAGTTCAGTTGGTGACTAGTTAATCTCAGTTAGGAGTCAGTTACATTAAGTTCTAGTCTGTTACCTTTAGTTCTATTCAGTTATCGCTAGCTATGCATCGCTGCATGTGGGTGAGGTGCATTTACTCACCTACCATAGTCAATTAGACTAGTTAACTAATAATTAAGACTGAATTAGACACTTGAGTTGGGTTGTTGAACTCTGATAATGATTTAGACAAGTTTAGTTAGCCATGCAGTCAAGTAGAGTCAAACCAAATCGAATTTCCTCACATCGATTCGAATTGCATGAGACTATTTATCCATTTTACGACATTGTAACAATTATCCAATTACTTTTGATTAATGAAAGCATTCATAGTTGCAAGCCATTTTCGCACTGTTTCATTGTTCAATTTCTAAGTAAAATTGCCTGATCTATCATGTGAATTGTGTGATGGTCCACAGACATATGTGCTCAATTTTATATGGTATCAGAGCCTCGACAGGACAAGGCACTTCTCCTACTATAGATTCATACTTTGATCCAAAAAAATTTGTTGAGCAAATTGCTTCCAACACTGCACCAGAAGCGGAGAATTTATACCCTGCACGCAAGATTTTCTGGGCAGTAGCCAACCTAGAGAGGTGACCGCCACAAGCTCCAACATGGCAATCATTTAAAATGATCTCAGCCTCCTCATGTGTAAGGTAACGTCGTAAGATGGAATCAACACCACGGCGATATAGGGTATCATTCAAGATAAGATAACTTTTGGCCTGGTGGCGAACGCGACGATGTTCATCTTGACAAGCAGTAGGCTGGTATCGTAAGGTCTGGAGATATAAAATGATATCTCCATACCATGGATCAGTCATGCTAATGAGAAACAATGACTCATCGAGCAACGAATCAAAGGGCTCTGTGTTCTCTTTAAGAAACCACATGTGGTTTCACTCTTACCTTCTTTTTTTAACTGTTATCTTTTCTTTTTTAACTTTTCTTTTCTTTTCTTTTCTTTTACCTCTTTTTTGGGGGGGTTACTTTTACCCTTTTTATTTTTTATTTATTTTTTTATTTTTTAAGGACAAAGTCATATTTTTTTGGGAAACCCAAATCTACACAAGGCTGAAATAATGTTGTCGAAGGTCCATATAGCTCTGATACCACTGTAACATCCATAGTTGGATATTCTCAATTAAGTAATTTCTGTAATAACCCACATATCCGTAGATAATAAAATATAAATAAATTGATAGATAAGTCCAAATCACAATTGAGGACCCGTAATTTATATTTTGGCGGAATACCCATTCATTAAGAGTCATGTCTTTTAGTAAAGACATTATTAAAATTATAAATTTATAATAAAAAACTTCATTAAAACCCTAGTTGTCGGCTTCCTATGACTGATCTATAATTATATGAAGTGAGATCCATTGATCATCTCAGGCATCAATAATGTCCTGAAGATGAGCCAAGGATGGCTCGAAACGTTGACAATATACCTTTACTTACCGCATATTCTCCACAAGATGCCATAAGACATTATTAATTGTTATATATATATATATATATATTGATGTTTATTATTATTTATTATTTAAGTTTGTTTTATCATCCCATATTTTAATACTTCTTCCATTGCCTGACATCCAACTATATTGAGACCTGATTATGCTTAAAGACTCCTTGTTGAGATTCCAAATTGATGTACATTTTACGTTCTCTAATTCGCACTTCATCTATAGTTGCAATATTCCACAAATTTTTTGCTCCAAGAGCTTTGTTTAATAATCTTGCATCCCTTATTGCTAATCATCATTTGTTAAAGGGTTCCAAGACTTGTTTCCATTTAATCAAGTGAAATTTGTTTCCATTGGCTTTACCCCCTTGCCACATACATTTTCTATGAATTATGATGATCTAATTTGTAATACTGACTGGTGTTAGAAATATTGAGTCATGGTAGATATCTAAGGAGGGTAATGTTGATTTAATCAAGACCATCCTTCTTGTTGGATTTAACTAGTGGGTTCCCCATTGTTCCGTTTTATTTCTTATTTTGTCTATATCTAATTTCCAATCCAATGGCAAAGGTGTCCCCAAAAAGATAGGTATTCCTACATAAATGAAAGAATTCCACTCGTGCTTTGTGACAAATCCTAATTTATCAGCAATAATGTTGAGATTTGATGCTGACATATTCCATCAATAAACACAACATTTGTGCTTATTTGTTTCTCCTCCTAGAGCACTAAGGTACATATCCATGATATTTCTAAAGTATCTCAACAGTAATACCTAAAGGACCACCTAAGAGTAGTGTATCATCAACAAATTAGGCGTGATTTAGTTCTTTTATCACTATGACTATTCTAATTTTGGGAAGATTGCCTAAACTCCTTTCTTGTTCTAACCTTCTGCTTATAGAATCTGCCATAAGAATACACAACATGGAGGAAAGAGGACAACCATATCTCAATCCGCTTTCTCCCTAAAAAAAATATGTAGGTCTTCCATCACCCAAATGAGCTATCAATGGAGTTGATATATAGGCTTTTATCCACTTCATAAACAAACATGCAAAGAATAATTTAATGAGGACAAAATGGAGAAAATAATGTCTCACCCGGTCAAAAGCATTTGCCATGTCCTTTTTAATCACCGTCACTCTTTCATTCCTTGATATACTTGGGTGAATTGCTTCTTTGACAATAATTATATTATTCAAGATGTGCCTCTTTGGAACAAATCCCCTTTGATTGCCATAAATTAGTTTGGCTAAGAGGTTTAATTCTATTGGTTAAAATCTTCGTTATGATTTTGTAGGAGGAATTGCATCACGAGATTGCCCTAAATATTGAGAAAGATTCATAATTCTTTTCTTTTGGAATTAAGGCCGAAAAAGATGAGTTTGTGCTACCTAGCAATTTACATTTTGTCTGGATACCATTTGATTTTCTTCCATATACCATATTTTAACAACCCCCAAAATTTCCTATAGAAATAAATGAAAAGTCCATTGGACCTAACGTTTTATCTAGCTCTAAATCCGAGATTGTAGATCTAACCTCCTTCTCCTCTATTTCTTTTCATAGCTCAATATTATCTAGATGAGTGACTAAAGATGGTATGTTACCAGGTGATTCCTTAGTAATCTCTTTATTTATGTCTTCTTGTTTTTATAGAAAAATTTTAAAATGCTAATAAGATTCTTCCTTTATCTCTTTATACGCGCTTATTCTTCTTACCTGAAAATTAGTAATTTCGTTGAGAATGTTTTTAATTTGCCTTCCTTTGGCTTGTTTGTGGAAAAATGCGGTATTCCTATCTCCATATTTCAACCACAAACTTCTTGATTTCAATCTCCAAAGAAGTTTTAGGTTTGCTTCTTTTTCCTCAAGCCTCGACTATAGATTTAAGTTTCCTTCTTCAGTCTGATTTTGGATTGTAGTCAATTGATCATAGAGATGATTTTTTTTCCACGAAAGGCTCATAATATTTATTTTTTCCCAATCCTTTAAGGCATACTTAACAATTTTAATCTTTGACTCCCATATGAAACTTGGAGAGCCTTCCACTTTCCTTTTCCAACTATATTTTATGATTTCATTTGCCTCATAATGGTTGAGCCAAAAAGGATTAAATTTGAAAACTAAAGGCCCTTAATTTTTTTTGGAAGGAGAGCAAGACTTATTGGCTTATGGTCTGAGGTTGTTGAGGAGATTATATAGGAAGAGGTTTCCAAGTCCTTCTCAGTACAATTACCACTGGTTATGAATCTAGCTTGTCTAGCATAAATATTCCCTAGTCATAATGTTTTATTATACTAGGTATGTTTCCCTTTTTTAGAATTTATGTCAATCAATTTCCAATCTGATGTGATTTTTTCTATGTATTTTCTCAAGGCGTCCCTAACACTCGATCCTCCACTTTTATCTTCCAAAGAAAGAACAATGTTTAGATCTCCTACTAATATAATGTTATCCTTGCATATTTTACTTTTTTTTAACTGAAACAATTAAGGATAAATTAATCGAATGGTCATGGCCTCAGCCTAAACGACCAAAATTCAGAGTTACAAAGGGCCAACTTCTGAAAATACATCTAAGCCAAAATACATGGCAAAAAGGCTTGCTTTCTCGGCTAGACTAATAACATAGCCTCTAGGAACAAAAAATTGAGTATGACAGACAATTGGGACTAGGCATCAAAAGGTTGAAAAAAACGCTAAGAGCTTGGAATATGGTGGTCTAGGCATGACAAACAATGCAGTGGCTCTCTTCAGCACTTCCAACCAAATAAACCTCTGCAGATACACTTCTTCATATTCGAATACACAGTTTCCATCTCAAAGTGGCACCACAGTTTAATATGTCAAGGTTCCAAATAGACTTGAAAGCGATTTGGTCTGTCTCACTATCATAGAGGAGAATAAATCTCTTCTTCACCAAAACCAGAATCCCTCATAAAGAAGATAAAATTGTCAGCTCATGGAATGGGGTGGAGGATCATAGGTTCTTCGTTTAAGATTAAAAGGCCTTGATCTAGCTTACAAACCTTATTAGCTAGCTTGTCAGCTTCATGATTTGATCCACGCAGACTGTGATAGATTTGGTTCTTGGAGAAGCAGTGGAGAGTTCTTCGAATCCGTTTTAAGGTCATATTGAGAATGACATTGCCAAAGTGTTTTCCTGAATGCAAAATTTTGATCAGCACTTGTGAATCCCCAAATATTTGGACCTGTGTGATTCCCTCAACCAGAGCCAAGTAACAACCCTTGAGAATAGCAATTGCTTCAGAATGATTACTTGTCCAGTTGCCTAATCCCCAACTAAAGCTAATATCTAGAGTTCCTTTCGAGGAGAAGATTGCATCACCTACTTCTCCGACTCTGAGGTTCCCTTTGGAAGCTTCGTCGAAGAATATGGTTGCTATATTTTGGAGTTTCCACCAACTCTGAAAATCCAAGTCCAAAAGTCTGAGGATCTGTTGCTGCTGCAACTATTCTCCCAATTTTTTTTTTTACTTTTTAGGCCCCCCTACTCTTTTTAGTTTTAGAAAAGCTTTGAAAGTCTATCTTTACCTTGCAAGAGTTGCTTCATGACTTAGTTTTTTGCAAAAGAAAACTTCTTTTTCCACCTAATGCATCAAATGAACTCATGAAGTTCATCCGACGTATCAAGAGAGTTGTTCGAAGCCTTGTCAATTCATTGTGTGTTACGCTTCCTAAAAGTCTTGCAAAAGTTTCCTGATACAACGGATGTACCTTGGTCTATGGTGTTGGAGAACCTTTTCCGATGCTTCTCGGTCGATTAACAGAAGTCCTTTCGACGCATCGGGTTGCCTTGTTGTTTCATTTCCAATGTCCGTGGAAAAATTTGTTTTTCTACCCGCTGTTTCAGTTGTTTGTTTCTGAGTTTTCCAGAAGCCTAATGATGATATCCTTGCCAATACTTCGGATGTATATTCTAATGAATAGCCGATATTCTTCGCAGAGACTTTTTCGATGTCGATGTGGGTGTTAGTGGTGTGTCTTATCGATTGATCTTTTGTCCCATTTCGGCAACTTATTTTGTAGCCACCCGATTAACATCCGGCCCGTTCTTTTCTGCCATCCGAAGCCCTCGCGTTTGCTCACGAGATCAGTTTCGATATGACTTTTGGTGCTAACAGGGCTTCCCACCCGAGGCCTTTTATTATGCTTACCCTCGTTTTAAGCCTATTTAAGCCCATAAGGAGATATTCTACTGTTATTGTTAGCCCTTTGAAATCTGCGGAGCTGTCAGTCGACTGAGCGAGTCTAGCAAGTGGGGATCACGCTTCTTCCAGGTCGTAATCAGCAGCCAGGTAGGATCTTACCCTTCGCTCATTCTGATGACCTGGAGGTTTTTATTGTAATAACCATGGTAGGGTTAGGTTTTTCCCTTTTTGCGGAAGGTATTTAGACGTCGGGGTCAATATTGTTTTAATTATGAGGAATTGCTCTCTTTTGGTTAGATAGGGCCGTCGTTTTCTTACCTGGCCCAATCATTGGCTGCCCAGCTCCTGCCATGAAAAATTCCTTGACAGTCATTTGTAGTAGGAGGGTAGTGGGCACATGAGCGTTTCGCCGTCTGCACCACTCCCTCGTTTCATCAATCAGAATGTGGCGAGATTGTAGTCATTGTCCAGTCGAAATAGGCATTTTGTGGAGTGTCTTGGGAGGAAATTTTCATTTAGGGTGAAAACCGTGGTTATCCATGAGGGTTTTCCTCCTGGGCATCCTCAAGTTTTTCCTTTCTCACTGACGGTGTTGATGTTGGTATGCTCAGAGAGATGTGTGGCCGTGGTGAGAGCCTTATGGCCTGCGCAGCAAAATACTTGCCTGTGACCCTTATCTAGCCCGCCTCTAGAAAGTTTTAAGCCTATTGTTTAGTTTTTATTTTCAAGAGAGCGTGTTTTAGGGTGGAAACAAAAGTTTGGTCAATATGCATTATGATGATTCGGTAAAGAGATTTCTGGTTAAAATTGTTGAAATATTGTAACTTCGAATAATATTCTATATGTATCTTTTGTGGTCCCCGATGGTCCTACCAGAAGAACCACTTGTATTACTTTATACCCTGATGCTTCTAATCGAAAGAACTAATAACAGTCATGAGGTAGTCCCCTCAAATTGTAAAGGTGGGTCATTAGCACCCCAGTTGTGGTTACTTGAGCCTACATGTTTAACTCGAGCCTACATGTTGGAATTAATTATTAAAGTGAACGGACAAATATAAATAGAGGTGTGGCGCTCATCATTTGGAACACACACACTCACTTATGTAGCGCATTAGTGAAGGAGAAAGAAGTAGCAGGAGAAGGAGGAGGATCAATCTTTGATAAGTCTTTTGGTTTTACCTTTTATCTTTTGGGGCATCTATATTGAGGAAGCTTTTGCTAGGTTTTTCCCTTTAGGGTTTTCCCAGGATAAATCTGTGTTATTCTTGTGATACTGTTTCTTTCAGTGATCCTGTTTATATGCTTTTGTTATGAAATTGAAATGAAATACTAATGATCTAGCTTAGCATATGGAATTCTAACATGGTATCAGAGCTAGCCTGAATAGGATAGCTTTCACAAGGTGAAATAACCCTCTCTCTCTCCCTGGAAGAAATTAGGGTTTCGAGAAAATTTTTGAGTTTCAGAAAACTGCTTGCATAGAAAGTTGCGCCCTCCCAGAGCACATCTTTTGAGCCTGGAATCAAGGTTTTTGGGTGTGTGAGTCCTCGGGAAAGTCAAACCCTGGTTTGACAACTGCACCAGAAAACTGCTGAACTAGAAAACTGCTGGAAGCTGCAAAAGCTGAATCTTGCAAGTCTAATTTGGAAGGTGAAGACTTAAGATCTCCATAATCCAAGCACACCAGTCAAATCACATCATTCAAGCGCATCTCCTGGTAAGTTCAGTTTCCCATTCCACATAATTTCATTTTTTCGTGATTTTCTGAAAAGATGGCCCCAAGCACTAAGCTTGAGGACAAGCTAGAAGGCATAGAGAATTTTCGAGCATGGAAATACAGGATTGGTCTCATTCTCCAAGAGAATGATCTTGATAAGTATGTCAAAGAATAAGTTATAGAACCTGAAGAAGCTGAAGCCAAGGAGAAGCACAGGAAGGATATGATTAGGGCACAAAGGATTATTGTTGACTCCATCAAGGATCACTTGATCCCTCAAGTGTCATCCAAGAAGACTCCAAAAGAAATGTATGATGCCCTATCCAGAATGTATGAGGGAAGAAACATCAACATAAAGATGAATCTAAGAGCTCAACTAAAGAGCACCAAGATGAGTCATGGAGAATCCATCCAAGACTACTTCACAAGGGTTTCTCAAATCAAAGAGCAACTAGAAGCTATTGGAGATAAGCTTGATGAAGATGAAATGGTTATGACTGCTCTCAATGGTCTCACTAGACCTAGGAATCCTTCATCCAGATGATGTGTGCCAGAAAGGAAAGCATGAAGTTTGATATGGTATGGGAAGACTGCATTCAAGAGGAGACTAGAGTGGCAAATAGAGAAGCCTTACTAAAGAAATATTATCAAGCCCTAGCCACTCACACCAAGAGAAGAAGAAGTCAATATAATTTCAAGAGAAGAAATTTCAAGGAGTATCAACCTCCCAGAAGAATCCAAAGAGTTAGAGAGAACCCCCCAGGTAAAGACTACTCTGGTTTTCAATGTTTTCATTGTGATAAGATAGGACACATTGCTTGAAATTGTCCTATGAAGAAGCAAGAATATAAGAAGAAGATCAACAACAACAAAAGACATCATGCTCATCTAGCAAAATATGAAGATGAAGAAGAAGAAGAAGAAGAAGGACCTCCAAGAAAGCAAGCAAGAGAAGAAGATGCAGAAGAGTATGTACTATTCTCTGCACTCTCTGGGTCTGTAACACCTAGAGAAGACACTTGGCTTATTGATAGTGGTGCTTCAAAGCACATGACAAGACAAAAGAAAACTCTGTCCAAACTTAAAGAAAATAGCTCTCCTTAGAAAGTATCCCTAGGAGATGACTATCAATATCCGATCAAAGGAGTTGGTTAAGCAAGCTACAAACTTGATTCAGGTAATCCCCTAAAGATGAAAGATGTATTATATGTAACTGGTCTAAAGAAGAATTTACTTTCTATCTCAGCTTTAGATAAGAAAGGATTCAGAGTTGCTTTCATAGATGGCCAAGTACTCATGTGGCCCAAAGGAAATAATATTGAAGATGCAATCATCATTGGTGAAGAAGAAGGAGGCTTGTATAAACTCAAGGGGCACTCAGAAATAGCCTTTGTTCATGAGTCCACTGACCCTAGTGAACTATGGCATAGAAGGCTTGCCCACATTAATTACAAGGCTCTACCTCATGTGAACAAAGTAGTGACAGGATTACCAGACATGAAGATCAAGCATGAAGGCATTTGCAAAGGATGTGCGAAGGGAAAGAACATCAAGAATCCATTTCTGAAGAGCGAAACAAAAACAAAAGGTACGTTGGAATCGATTCATTTAGATGTATGTGGTCCAATGTCTTCTACATCCTTAAGTGGCTTTGAATATTATATCACATTTATTGATGACTATTCAAGAAAGACTTGGATATATTTCTTGAAAGCAAAGAGTGAAGTGTTTGAGAAATTCAAAGAGTTCAAAGCCTTGATAGAGAATCTTTCAGACAAGAAAATAAAGACATTCCGATCAGACAATGGCGGAGAGTATACCTCAAAAGAGTTTGAATCCTTTTGCAAAGATGTTGGAATCAAGAGGGAACTAACTACTCCCTACAATCCTCAACAGAATGGGGTTGCGGAAAGAAAGAATAGAACCATCATGGAGGTAGTGAAGACAATGATATATGATCAAGATCTTCCAATGCATCTATGGGAAGAAGCAGCAAGAACTATTGTGTATGTACATAATAGAATATCTCATAGTGCTCTTGGATTCAAGACTCCAGAAGAGATGTTCACAGGAAAGAAGCCCGAGGTAAGTCACCTCAAAATATTTGGTTGTCCAGTATATATTCATATACCAAAAGAGAAAAGAACCAAGTTGGACCCTTCCGGAAAGAAGGGGATATTTGTTG
Source organism: Pseudotsuga menziesii (assembly GCA_001517045.1). Taxonomy (NCBI): domain Eukaryota; kingdom Viridiplantae; phylum Streptophyta; class Pinopsida; order Pinales; family Pinaceae; genus Pseudotsuga; species Pseudotsuga menziesii. The sequence continues at coordinate 240,217 of LPNX010179234.1, read as the reverse complement.
GATACTGTGAAGTATCCAAGGAATTTAGAATTTACATTCCTGGATTCCATCACATGGAAATCAATTGAGATGTGACATTCGATGAAGAAGCAGCCCTCAAGAGATCCAGGAAGTGCCAACATGAAGAAGTGTATGAAGAAGAGACACCTCCTAGAAATCAAGAAACTACATGTTTTCCTGAAGATGAAGCTCCCAAAGAACATGACATGGAAGAACCACAAGAACCTCCTATGATGGAGATATCAAGAAAGAGAAAGCTTGATTGGACAAGAGAAATTATACTAGAGGCGGAAAGGTATGGAGCTCTTGAAGGCTCCACAAGGGAAAGAAAGAAACCTAAGACTTTTTCCAACTATGTAGCTTTGATGTTTGATCTTATAGATCAAGAACCTACAAACTACGAAGAAGCGATACAGAAGAAAGAATGGGTAGAAGCAATGACTGAAGAGTACCAGTCAATAATGAAGAATGATATATGGGATATAGTTCCCAAACCAGAAGGAAAGAGTGTAGTATCCTCCAAATGGACCTACGAGATAAAGCATGTAGTTGACGGAAGTATCGAGAAATATAAAGCAAGATTTGTGGCCATAGGTTTCTCTCATAAAGAGGGAATTGACTATGAAGAGACATTTGCCCCAGTAGCATGGTATACTTCGATTAGACCTATCATGGCACTTGCATCCATGATGAAGTGGGACTTACACCAGATGGATGTGAAAAAATCCTTCTTGAATGGTGTGATTGAAGAAGAAGTATACATAGAACAACCACAAGGATTTGAAGTTGAAGATAGACATACTCATGCATGCAAGTTGAAGAAGGCCTTGTATGGCCTAAAACAAGCTCCTAGAGCTTGGTATGGAAGGATAGATAGTTTCCTGACAAGCATGGGCTTTACCAAGAGTAAAGTTGATCCTAACCTTTACCTTAAGGTTATAGAAGATGAACCTATCATACTACTATTATATGTGGATGACTTATTTTTGACAGGGAATGAGAAACAGATGATGGAAAGAAAGAAGAAACTCGCTGAAGAATTTGATATGAAAGACCTTGGGTTAATGCATTATTTCCTAGGTTTTGGAAGTATGGCAAAGTTTAGAAGGAATCTTTCTCAACCAGGGAAAGTATGCAGTAGAGATATTGAAAAGATTCAATATGTTGGAATGCAAAGCCATGGCCACACCCATGGATTCCAACCTGAAGTTGTTAGCTGATGACTCATCAGAGTTAGTGGATGTGACTAAATACAGACAGATCATTGGGTCATTAACGTACCTAACAAATACCAGACCTGACATTTGTTTTGTTGTGAACACTCTGAGTCAATATCTAGTTCAACCTAGACGGGTTCACTTGGTAGCTGCAAAACATGTGATGAGATATCTGAAAGGGACTATAGATTTTGGTCTATACTATGATGGTAGCCAAGAGTACAGATTGTATGGCTATACAAATGCAGATTGGGCTGGAAGTATCTCAGACAGGAAAAGCACATCAGGTGGATGTTATAGTCTGGGATCTGCTATGATTTCATGGTTTAGCAGGAAACAATCCAGTGTTGCTCTTAGCATAGCTGAAGTAGAATATATAGCAGCTTGCTCTGCTAGTTGTGAAGCCATATGGCTTCTGAAGCTGATGTCAGGGTTATTCAACCTAGAGTTGGATACTACCGTGATTCTATGTGATAACCAAAGTTGTATAAAGATGACAGAGAACCCATTATTCCATGACAGATCGAAGCACGTAGAAATCTGGTATATCTACATTCGAGATATGATGCAGAAGGGAGCCATAAAGCTCATGTATGTGAGTACTAATGAACAAGTTTCTGATGTGTTGACGAAGCCTCTATCTCGAGTAAAGTTCGAACACTTTCGAGACAAGGTTGGTGTTGTTTGGAAAGACCTTCCTTGAAAGGGGGAGTAGTGATGTTGTAGTGGGATTGTATCGTCCTTGGGCACTTGCCCTAAAGTGATCCAGTGACTTCGGTCCTCGAGAATGAAGAGGGATTGTATCATCCTAGGACATCTGTCCATAATAGATTCGATGACTTCGGTCCTCGAGAATATAGTGGGATTGCATCATTCTTGAATTTCGGTTCAAAAAGGTATCCGAAGGCTTCGGTCCCTGAGAATGTGGCAGGATTGCATCATCCTTGAACTTCGGTTAAGAAAGGTATCCAAAGGCTTCGGTCCCCGAGAATGTGGCAGGATTGTATCATCCTTGAACTTCAGTTCAGAATGGTATCCGGAGGCTTCGGTCCCCAAGAATGTGGCAGGATTGCATCATCCTTGAACTTTGGTTCAGAATGGTATCCGGAGGCTTCGGTCCCCGAGAATGTGGTAGGATTGCATCATCCTTGGACCTAGTCCTAAAGTGATAGGGATTGATTATCTCGTAATCAATCCGATGACTTTGGTTGTCAAGAATGTGGTAGGATTGCATCATCCTTGGACCTAGTCCTAAAGTGATAGGGACTGATTATCCCGTAATCAATCCGGTGACTTCGGTTGTCGAGAATGTGGTAGGATTGTATCATCCCTGGACTTAGGTCCAAAAGTGATCCGAAGACTTTCATCTTCGTGTTGTGGATTGCAGGTTATTGCTGATGATGATGTTACTGATCAAAAGATCAGAGTGTGATGATGATGACGTACAGATCGAAAGATCAGAGTGTGATGATGATGACATACTGATCGAAAGATCAGAGTGTGATGATGATGACATACTGATCGAAAGATCAGAGTGTGATGATGATGTTGCTGTTTGAAAGTTCAAAGTATGATGACGTTGCTGATCAAAAGATCAGAATATGATGAAGATGATGTTGATGATCGAAAGGTCAAAGTGTTGATGACGATGTTGCTGATCGAAAGGTCAAAGTGTTGAAGATGTTATTGTTGATCGAAGGGTCAAAGTGTTGAAGTTGTTGTTGCTAATCGAAAGGTCAAAGTGTTGTTGATGATGTTATCAATCAAAGCGGTCAAAGTATTGCTATCGTTGAAGATTGAAGATGAAGCCCCTTTCGTTTGCTCGAATCTCCCTAACTTGTAGGAGTGGGTTGTGGTCTCAGAAACCACAACCTAGGGGCATCTAAGCTGTCAAAAGTACTTGGGGGTTTGCACCTAGCCTAGACTGCACCAATCTCAACTTGGAAGGATTTTGTGTGTTGCTTCCCAACTAAGTCACCGCTAAGGGGAATTGAACTTAAGTCACCTTACTAACGAGACCCACACCTTGACCGAGTGAACTAGCGGGAATTGACGATTGATGCCCCTTTAAAAAAATATTATCTTCAATTCTTTCTCTTGTTGTTACTCTTCATGAGGAATAACAAGCGGAAAAAAACCACAATACACTCTATTTTAACACCATTGGCAATTTTATTTGTAGAGTTATTGTTGGTAGGAATTTCTATTTCATCTTTGGGTTTCACTCCATATGGACTATGCAAATTCTATTAGATGGTGGTACTCTTCAATAGGTTTTTTTATTTTTTATTTTATAACAAGAATGGGTAAGTGGTGATTGTATTAAAAAAGAAGAAGAAAATTACAGTAGCAAATTTATTGATTGAATCCATAGGACTTCAAAAGCCATAATATCTTGCTCTTCCCTTACAAAATGAATCTTATCTCGAAATAGTCTGAATCTAAGATGGCTATAAATTCTTACAAATTTCCCGAGAATGAGAAGACAAAAAATGAACATATCAGGGAAGAGTTTGTTGGAAGGGTGAAGGAGAGGGAGATGGGCTTATGGTAAGAGGTAGCTGAAGAAATAATATGAGAAGAAGGAAGAAAATATTTTTGGAGGAAGGTTGTACTTACCAGAAAATGATCTAGTCTTGCAGCAATGGGTCATGGTCCAACTCGCTTGTTGCTCTAGGTGAATTTCCCATTTTTGGGCATAGGATCCAGAAGATCTAGATCTGCCATCAAATCTTATAGTTTTTCACCAAAAGAGTCTCTGATGATCGAACCTCCTCTTTTTTCCAAGCTCAATTTTGCTGTATTGAAGTCTCCAGCTATGATAACGTCTTTCCCATGCGGGTCCGCCTTTAAAGAGAGTAAAGAGTCCCAGAAATCCATTTTTTCTTTGTAATGGGTAGGCCCATATACATTGCAAATGTAAATCATTAATTCCAGAGTGCTTTTGTTTTGCACTTCTACTAGTAATCAATGTGTGTTTTCTTTTGCTGATTTGATATTGAATTTTGCTGCTCTGCAGAAAGTTGCTATTCCACCTGAAGCGCCTCTAGAACTTATGGCCTTCACAACACTGAATTTCCAGAAGAGAGATGACTTGCTCATAACCTCATCTTCTGGCATCTTAGTCTCGTGGACAAGCAGAATGTCTAGTTTCTCAGTATTTATGATGTTTTTCAAAGCTTCTATCTTGATTGATCCTCCCAGGCCTCTGCAGTTCCAAGAGACTAGTTTCATTATTTCTTGGATGTATTAGATCTTGCTCAGGATCTGAAGTCTTTAGATCCAGAATATTTGACATTTTGAAGCAGTCCGATATCTTCTATGCTGAGTTTCCTTCCTAGTTCTAATTCTCTTTCTGCCTCTTGCTCTCGCTGTTTCCTTTGAGATTTTCTTCCTCTTGTGGCCTAGGATGTCCCTAGCCCTGTTGTTTCCTGGGTTTCTTGAGATGATGATTGGCCTCAGGATGCATGATTTGGGTTGATCCTGCTGTGCCTAACCATTTCTACCCATGTTCCCCCAGGAGAAGGCGATCTTTCATCTGTTTTCCTAGCGTTCTCTTCATTTGTTGCCACCATATCTGCCCAATTTCCTCCAGGGGAGACCGACCTATTAGGAACCTTCTCTGAGACCTCTTCTACCACTATTTGGGAGAGTGTTGCAGGGCTTCGTCATTCCAGCAATGGAGAGGTAAATGAGGTAACCAGACCCAGACTGACACTGTTGAAGGGACATCCTTTTCTGGATCAAAGGATAGGGTCCATTGGTTGAGATATAGGCCTCAAGGGCCCATGAAATAAGGGCCACTTCGAAAAATAAGATCTCTATCTTCTTTTTTTTCGAATAGAAAAGTGTAAAAGCCTTTGCCACAGAAACAATGTTGCAAACCCCCAGTGATGAGAGGCATCCAGTTTTTGGAGATCCAAATCTCCATGGATTTTGGCGACGACCATATCCCTGAGAACTGCCCAATTAGACCTTGCTCGCTCAAAGGTAGAGCTTTCATTCGTGAAGCTGCTGACATGATTTGAACTTTTGGCACTGCTACTCAGTTCACAAAGTTAGAAATTGGAGGAAGCGCTGCGGGAGGGATCAGAGTGGAGGAAACCAAGGCTTCGAAAGCTAGATCGAGGTTACTATAAGGTTCTTCCGGAGGAGGATTTGGCGGAAGAGAAGCCATGTAGCCATCTTAACCTCACTACAGAGGTGCACTAGTTGAGGAGGGACTACTATCCAAGAGATGCAAAGCAGAGGGGCTACTTGCAGAGATTGGCCTATCCTAGCCCTCGACCCTCACAGATCACCTACGCAAAATGCACGAGCTCGTCGATAAGGACTAAGTTACATCCTCATTCTCCATTACACTCAATCGTATTTTAAGAATGATCTCCTCAACAGGTTTCCACCAAGTGGGTTTTTTCTTTTGCTTTTGGTTCTTTCCTATATAAGGTTCTACTGGAGTTTAATTATTTTGCATACTTTACTTTCAACAAGGAACAACAAAGTGCCTAGAATCAAAACACAATTGACTTGAAGGCTACTTGCTCATAGTCTCGCTTTTGTAAGTATATCTCACACACTACTTGCATTAAGATGTCTTTAAACAAACCATTTGCAAAGTTCACCTCTATGCATGTTCTTCAATAGGTTATGTTATGTCTGTTATGGTTTTTTGAGGTGCATAAATGAAACTCCCCTAGAGCATTCCAGTGAAGGTCATTTAATGATGTCCCTAGAATGCAAACATAGATAGGGAAGCATGACCAACATTGGCATTGAAATTAACGAGTCCAAATAGGGGTTAAAGAAAAGGGGCCATTGTTTCTTGCTTAAGCTTGCATATCCTATAACTAAGGCCTATAGTGAACGATGCACTCCCCACCCTTAATAGAGTAAAATTCCATTATAAAGAACTCATGAGCACACATATATGTATAAGCTTCCTCATGAATAAAGGGTTTCCTAACCTAAGAGACCCACTTTGTAGATTTGTGTGTCGAGGCTATAATTTATTAAAATCACAAATTAGTTGTTGGGCTTTGTAGAGTGTAACTTGATCCAAGGTTTCTCATCCATAAGATATAAAGAAACAATAGTGTCTTGTCAATTATGAAGGGACTTGAGGGAGACAATTTTGCATTACCCATAGGGGAATATAGCCTAGAAGGTTATTCCCAAGTCAATTAGAAGAAAGACTTCCTCTATAGAGGATGAAGTTAGGAGAAGATTTGCCCCATTTTGAGATGGAGTGTGAGGTGCAAATCCAATCCCTAACATGGATGAAAATGCACCAATAGTGATCCCAAAAGAGTGCATGATGTTGGATTTTTGAACATACTAGAGTTGCTCACGTAAATGCAACACACTCTAATTAAGAAGCCTTATAAAAAGGAGGTCATAGAGTGAGAGGGACACAAGTACAGCCCTAACTTTGAGCAATGCAGTAACAAATTCATCTTCTCCTATGTGCCCTAATCTCTAATTACACACACTTATTACTAACAACCCTATAATGAATAGAACCATCAAATTTTATAGCTAACATAGATAATAAAAACACACATACAATTAAATCCTTAATCCTAATTTATATACAATCATTTATAATCCACACACTCTACTTTTATTTTTGTTTAATCATTTAAAATTAAAAACACAAAATCAAATATAAACACTAACATAAATCACATTCCAACTATATAACATACAAATATTGACCAGAAAACATCACTTAAACATCCTTATACAAATATTGACAAGAAAACATCACTTAAACATCCTTTTGCTTTTTATCATCTAAATCCTTGGTCTTGGAGACATCATAGTCATCATCATCTTCTCAACAAGGTACTCACTTCATATCCACAAATTTCATGGGGGTGGAGATAAGATTGCAACATGCCAAGTGGTCATCTAACCATCTTAAGATATTTGGTGATATATAGATAAACACTAATTTCTTTTGACAACACTGGTTGAACTTTATATTATCTCCGAATAAATACTATTTACTATTTATTTGAAAAAGAAGCACACATAGCCGAGACAGATTCCTTGGTGAACGGAACCCGTCTCAAATACACACCGGCAGGCAAGCGAACGCTGGTCACGGAGGCATTTTCTGATCGTGTCCGTAGTCATGGCATCTTCAGGTATGTTTTTCTCAATCATGTCGATTCTGCTTTGAAAGTAAATTTCTGGTGTAAAGCTGAACATCATGTTGATATATATATATATATATATATATATCTATTTCTCTGAAAGCCGGGACACCAGAGGTTAGAGGATTTCTATTGAACTAACAATGCGTATAGAAGCCACGGGTAACTATCCGAGTTCTTTCATTTCATCTAAACCCTACATCTTATTAATAGCATATATGGCGAGGGCCTTTGTTAAACATGCACTTATCTTATCCATTATTAGAATAGGCCAAGGGTTTGAGCCCATTATTACTTCAAGGATTGGGGACAAGTGCACTTTTATCTATTTTTTGGGGGTTTTCAGTGTTGTTCTTCTTGAGCATCTCGTGAATTCCAGATTGTTTGATGAGGAAGGAGATACTATCAATCAGCTGAGATCAAGCTTATCGGAATGACCCCGCAAGGCAGCCACTTGGGAATGTCTCGGCAACTCGGAAAACTCGGCACCAGACTCGGGGATATCTCAACCAATAACTTGGCATAACATGGCAAATAACTGCGCATAACCCGGGAGTCACCTGAGTCATGGTCAATTTGTTTTGAATGAATATGGTATATGGATAATGGAACATTATCAAATTTAGACAACTTAATTATCAAATTAACAGACAAGTTATTGCTGCCATTTTTTTGATTCACTCAACAATGCATATAGAGGAGTCAGCTGTTTTTGCTTGGGTTTTCTGGTTCAATATTGCAGAGCGTGGGCTCCTTGTCTCATTCAAAGATTGCATCTGATGTGAGTTACATAAACACGTTCCAGATTTACTGGGATTGAGATTATATGTTTTCGATTGAGTTGGTACAGATGCAATTGTTGGCTTGGGACTATTCCAACCAGTAAATTTTAGCTTTCCTGCGTATAAGATATTGGAGTTGGGAAATTATTGTATTTATTCTTTTTTCTTTTAGAGATACCATATTTGAACACATTGGTTTTTCCTTCTAGTATTTACTGTATATATGTTCTTTAGAATTTTTTTGGACAATATATTAATATAACTGCTGTAGAATTCCAAGCCAACTAAATTGTATCAATCTTTAAATGGTGCATGTTAACCAGGATGATTTGGATGTTCTTACTGCACCAGATTAGACTCGTACCTCAGATTTCTTTACCATCAACTCCAATGCTTGGAGGTCATTTCTCTCTTAAAAGGTAATCTGAGACTTAATTCACTTAGATTTTGTGTGGCCATGTGCTTTACAAGTTCCAACTGTGATGCAGTTGCCTAATCGATCTTGGATTAAAGTATTACCTTATTGATGTGGGGTTTATGGGGCTCCCTACGCTTCTGTTGCTTAGGTGTGCGTACACAGTTCTTAAGCTACACACGTCTTAATTACGAGTATTTACCCCATGGAATGATGTTATAGCGCAATATTTACAATGCACTATTGCATCGAGGATGCATACCTACTCGTGGGGAATGCATCCATAGCATCTTGCAGGGATGCCCCCTTTTTCTCGAGCTCTTCCTTATCCTGGGGGCTGTTTCCTTATGTTGAGGAAACTTTTGAGTGATATCCCAATGTCCTCAAGGACACCCAAATGTCCCTTGATTGTCTCGGGGATCTTTGGGCATTACCTGTTCAAATTGACGCCCTTTAGGCATTGGACAAAAAACCTAACCCTCTATCTCACTAACCTTGTTCATTGGACTTATTTCTATTTGTTCTTCTACTCAATATACTATATAATATAAATTAAAGGATTGATGTTTTTGTAGGGATTTACATATGGATTTATATATTGCAGTGGATTGGTTTGTTTTTTGAGAAGCACTTTATTGGAATTTTTGGGGGTACATTTCAATTGTCCTTGGAACCCCTCCTCTCGCCCTCCCTCTCTTGGTCCTTTTTGACTTCAAATCCTAGGGAAAGATAGTTGGAATGTAATTGACTATAGATATGCATTATATCTCATGCATAGAAAGATATCGTTGCATTATATCGCACTTCTATGTACTACGTAGACCAAGAAACCTAATCGGAGTTCATTTCATTAATGGAGAATTACTACATATGCCATAGCTTTCTCACTTTCCAGATAGGCCAAGACTTACTATTGTCTTAGCTCTAGTTTGCTAATTCACCACCAATAAGGTAATAGAAAAAAGAGGAGTGACTCGCTAAGAGTGAATATAAATTATAACAAACCCCATAGATATTTATGTTGACATATGTTTACAAAAAGGGGAGGCTGTTGGACTAAAGTCTTCAACTATGGTCACTTTTTGGAGTTCAATTGCGTTAATAGCCTTTCTCTCTTTTGTCTTCTTGCACCACTTTGTCTTTTGATGCATCTTCCCTCATGCTTTGCATCCTCGGTGTTGTGACCTATCTTGGTATTTTCAATTTGAAGTTGTGGCTTATTTAGGGGTCGTGGTCTACCCACAACAAGGAGTTGTGTAATGTCCCTTTTTAAGCAATTTTATTAAATGACCAATTTTTCACTTTTTTGTTTTTCCCTAATTCGACCTTTGACTAGTTTTGATGTCTAGATCTCCAAATTGGCCCAAATGCTCCCAAATCTTCTGAGAAGGTGTATGAATGATATTAAGACTTGGATATGATGTTCATGGATGATTTATGACCCTACAATTACTTCTGCAAACTTGTTTAATATTCTGGCCAAAGTAGGAGCTTTTACTAGCAAATTGGGGTTCTAATTCCCCCTGGAAAATGCTGAAACGACTTCTCAAATGCTCCCAAACCCACTCGAATTTCTGAACAGAGGAAGAGGATGTTTAAGGGACATTGTTAAGGTCTCATATGCATTATTATTCAGTTTATATAGGCTGTTATAACCCTCTCCCAAACAGCTACAAAATTACTAATTCGACCCTTGGGGAAATGGCATCAAATCTTCTCCAAATGCAATTAAACTGAGTAAGATGAATTCAAATGCTTAAGTGCTGAGCATGAAAATTGTAATACTCATAAATGACAGTCCATTCATCATAAATATATTAGAGAGACATTCTCCCATTCGAAATAATCAACATTACCATGGCATACAAACAATATAGTGGGGAAATGGTCATTGTTCGCTCATTAATATTCACTTTTACATACAACCCTTTGGTATTTCGACTTGAGACTTTCTGAGAATGAATAATAGAGCATATTAAACTCATTACAATCAGAAATGTACCATTAGAAGCTCGAAATCATTAGCATTCAATGGAATACATCAATATAGTGGGGAAATGGTCATTGTTTGCTCATTAACAATCACTTTTATATTCAACCATTGGGTATTTTGACCTGAGACTTTCTGAGAATGAAAAACAGAGAATATTGAACTTATTACAATCAGAAATAGACCAGGGGAAACTATCCCAAAGAGTACAATAACTCACCCAAAGCGCAATCCTTCCATGAGCAAGAATATGCCATAAAAACTGGAAATGGTTGAGAGAAAGTGCTGCAATAGAAGGAACCACGAGCTGCCCTGTAGCTTACACTTGCAAATACAACTCCATTAAAGCTCCATGAGAGGCCTGAGTGGCCTCTCCAAACACCAACTTGGATATGAATCTTTCACCCTCGAAATTGGCTAAGGCAAGAAACTAGTCATCCACTAGCTCTCTCAATTCACAAATGCAAATTTCTCAAATGATTAAAAAGCTCCTCTCTTGGTTGATCCCTATATTTTATAAACATCCTTAGCCTTCTAAGGTTACCAATCCATCCACAAGCTCAAGCCAATTTGAATTAGGGCGTGTGCTTAGGATTTGCCATGTGTCCTCCCTTTCCTAGCCTTCCATCTTCCCCCAATTTGAGTAGGAACCCATTGAGCTTTCCCAACTCACATGAGCGCCCTCTTGGATGCTCTATTTCGACCTGACATGTCAAATATGTCAGATGTCAGCCTTCAGATCTGATTTGTGTCATAGGTGTCATAGCATTTTCATCATTGTTGTCATAGAGCTAGGGAATCTAGTTCAAGTGTCTCACTAGCTCCAAAATGACTCTTCCTCTCCCATGTAAGTTACATTTCCTTCAAAATTAGACCTATGATGCATATGGTCAAGTGTATTAGCCTTTTAACTCATCCAAGAACATTTAGGCTTCCCATGGATTTGAAATTGCAAGAGGAGGATGCCATGTGGCATAGAAAATCTAGCTTGTGTGGGTCCCACATCCTCCATGTGTCTTCATGATCAATTGCCACTTTTATTTTCCCTTGTATTTATTTATTTAGCTCCTTTATTAAATATTTATTCCATTCTAATGTTCAAACATTCTTTATTGTCCCCCTTATTCCAAATCCCAAAGCTTCTACCCCCAACCTAGGAAACTAGCAATTTTCTTCCTTGGCAATTATTTGACCCTTAGCATCAATTTGACAAACTGTCATGAATATGGAAAATGTGATTAGGCCATTGTGACCCAACGCAAAATTTGGAATATGACAAATCCTTCCTTCCCAATATTGCTTGTCCTCAAGCAATTTCAAACATGGGTGTTGAAGAACCTGCTTTCTGTATGATTCTTTGAAGTTGCCACTGAGTTGCCCAACTTTGAGTCTTTGAGATTCCATGAAGATTTTAGAGACGAACCACAATGCTTGTTGTTGCACTACTATGATTAAAATCACTTTATTAAGTGGGGAATCTTCCATACTGCTTGTTTCCCAAAAAAATTGAAATCAATGGGACTAAAAACTATCCCAGGGTCCCATTGCTTGTATTGCACTCCAACAATTAAGAGTGCTCTCCAACCCATACCATTAGGAAAGAGAATTCCGGGATCCCATTTTCTTGTATGCATTCTTCCAAACATCATGAGAACATAATAGATATCATCAAAGTACATAACAACATAATAAAAATGTACATCAAGGAGGTGCCTCATCAAAAAATCATGAAAGTGCTTATACCTCCAAGTAAGTAGACCACCATTTGGCAAGTGCATACAAGCTTCAAGTGACCAATCAAATCCGCTCCAATGACATAGGTGAGGATCCCATGTCCTATATTGCTGCTTCGAAAGGATGTGATATGCATCAAAATATTCAGCCATGTATTCTTTCATCCAAGAAGTGAATGAAGTATCTCCACGAAAATATGAATCAAATATTGAGCAAAAAAACAAGGAGACTTCAAATGACTCAAAGAAGTCTCACCCATACATCCATGAATGCGAGAATCATAAAGATATAAAAAGTATGTGGCTAGCAACAAAAATGTTCTCCAATCATAAATCTATTCACCCCAGTGTTGGATGAAGTTCCTCCAACATCAAATGAACCAAGTGTTGAGCAAGAGAAACCATGAGTCTTCAAGTGACTTGAATGCATATCATAGGTGCATCCATGTAGATGTGCATAATCATAAAGTTACAAAGGATGCTGTTGCAAATGTGAATAATAATGTGCTCCAACCATGTCATCATAAAAAGTAAATCTAGGATTTCCATACTCCTCATGTGGCACCATAAAAAATAACCCTTTCACCCATACTTCATTGAGACTAATGCTGCAAAACATGGAATTGCAGGATGTAGGAGATTAAACTAACTCACCCAAATGATAAAAAATTGCAGAAGTTTCATCATGGGAAGGATCCATATGGGTAGTATCATGCAGCTCCTTTAAAAGCGTGAAACCTTTTTCATAGATTGGTTCCAATGTAGAGGAATTATGCTCTTTTTTAAAAATTACATAACCTTCATCAAGAGACAATTCAAGTTCCTTTTTCACCGCATCAAGTGTTTGGATCTCTTCAAGATCATCTTCAAACACATCAAGCACATTCAAATTTCCACATTTCTCATGATCCACCATGTCATGAGAATCCTCCAAACAATCTACCATTTGACAATCTGAAACATAGGAGGAAAAACAAGTATCTTGCAACTTTTCAAGAAGTTGGTCATTTTGAATTGTGAGCTTACGATTATCCTCATTATTCTTCAAGTATGCATCATGTAACAATTCATTAAGCTCAAACAAATGGTTTCTATCAAAAAGCAAAGACATGAAATTACCTTCGGTGTGGCACATTGCTCTTTGAATCTTCTTCATGTCTTCAAGGAAGGATGTTTCCTCCAATGAAGTAGCTCTCCAACAAGAATTTGACACTAATGCGTGAGTGTCATGGAGTATTCTAAGGGACTCTTGGATCTTCTTTTCATTCATCTTTAAGGACCCTTCAAGAAAATGAGGCTCTTGCAAATGAACCTCCTCATCTTCTTCCTTCTTGCTTGGACCAACTTCATGAAGCTCAAGTGGTGATGGGGAAGTTGATCTTGTTTCTTCTTCAACTGCTACAAGGTCTTCATTTTCATGTTTAATGGAAATTTGGCTTGCAGCAACACTTTCAAAAGTGATCTCTATGTCACCAACATAGAGGTGTGAGCATCCATGAGTAGGTACTCCTTCATAGTTCAAGCATCCATCAGTGGATGCTATTTGTTTCATTTCCAAGGTAGGATGTGTCTCGAAATGATCTTCAATATTTTCAATAGAAACTTCTTCATATTCATGTAATGTCTCTTCATCTTTTTCAGAGTCACTTGGGAGTGACCTTTGATCCTCATAATGTAATTCTTTTTCTGTTTCACCACCCACAGAACTTGGTGGCTCCTTGGTCTCCTCCATACTTGTGCATTGTTGATTATTCCTTAATGAATTCACATTTGAATAAATTTTTCTAAATTCATTAAACCAATCATAAAAGCCTTCAAAATGAATGGTTTTATGTGTCTCTCCATGATGGAAATTGTTACTATCCCCTTCTGCTAGCTTACCCCTAAGTTGGCTAGCAATCAATTCGAATCCTTTCATAAGCTGCTGGGTCATGTTCTTGGTTATGTTATCAAAGAGAGGGTTCATGATTTTTATATGCTCCTCACCATCATATGAGGTTCCCTTTTCATCCCTAGTCATAGTTTTTTGAAAATAAATGCTTTATTCTCCTACTTTTTTTTCCTCTTCAACAAAAGCACTTTTGGTTTTAATATCTAATGGTGGTCACTGACTTCTTGTCCTCATAAATATCAGGCCACATCAGTTGCCAAGATCATGCTTTAATACCATTGTAATGTCCCTTTTTAAGCAATATTATTAAATGACCAATTTTTCACTTTTTTCCTTAATTCGACCTTTGAGTAGTTTTGATGTCTAGATCTCCAAATTGGCCCAAATGCTCCCAAATCTTCTGAGAAGGTGTATGAATGATATTAAGACTTGAATATGATGTTCATGGATGATTTATGACCCTCCAATTACTTTTGAAAACTTGTTTAATATTCTGGCCAAAGTAGGAGTCTTTACTAGCAAATTGGGGTTCCAATTCCCCCTGGGTAAATGCTGAAAATGGCTTTTCAAATGCTCCCAAACCCACTCGAATTTCTGCACAGAGAAAGAGGATGTTTAAGGGACATTGTTAAGGTCTCATATGCATCATTATTCAGTTTATACAGGCTATTATAACCCTTTAGTGGGGAAATGGTCATTGTTCGCTCATTAATATTCACTTTTACATACAACCCTTTGGTATTTCGACCTGAGACTTTCTGAGAATGAATAACAGAGCATATTAAATTCATTACAATCAGAAATGTACCATTAGAAGCTCGAAATCATCAACATTCAATGGAATACATCAATATAGTGGGAAATGGTCATTGTTTGCTCATTAACAATCACTTTTACATTCAACCATTGGGTATTTTGACCTGAGACTTTCTGAGAATGAAGAGCAGAGAATATTGAACTTATTACAATAAAAAATAGACCAGGGAAGCTTTCCCAAAGAGTACAATAGCTCACCCAAAGCGCAATTCCTTCATGAGCAAGAATATGCCATAAAAACTAGAAATGGTTGAGAGAAAGTGTTGCAATAGAAGCAACCACGAGCTGCTCTGTAGCTTACACCTGCAAATTTAACTCCATTAAAGCTCCATGAAAGACTTGAGTGGCCTCTCCAAACACCAACTTGGATGGGAATCTTTCACCCTCCAAATTGGCTAAGGCAAGAAACTAGTCATCCACTAGCTCTCTCAATTCACAAATGATAAAAAAGCTCATCTCTTGGTTGATCTCTATATTTTATAAACATCCTTAGCCTTCTAAGGTTACTAATCCATCCACAAACTGAAGTCAATTCGAATTAGGGTGTGTGCTCAAGATTTGCCATGTGTCCTTTCTTTCCTAGCCTTCCATCTTCCCCCAATTTGAGTAGGAACCCATTGAGCTTCCCCAACTCACATGAGCGCCCTCTATTTTGAGATCTAGCTTAAATCTAACCTACCTCCTTTAAGGTTTATGGTGCCTATTATTATTTATTTTTGGGAACTCTTTGTTACTTTGATGTTAAGTTTACCATCTATTTGATTGGGGAAGTCATCCCATCTTCCTGGTCTCAAATAACTTTCTCATTTTGCTGAGTGGATTTCGCCCCCCTTGCAACTCTTGGTCTTGGTACAATACTTCTTGTTGATTCAATCTAAGTTCTTCTCCTGGGTTTCCTCGTTAGACTCTAGTCTAACAAAGACAACTTGAACAACCTGCCCTATCATGGTAGCAAATTCAAGTGAAATACATTTTTTGTCATTCTTCGATATAATCGAAATTGGTCCATTTTTAGAAGGGGTTTATTTTCTTGTGTAGTCTCTTGAATCTTTCCTTGCACAAGTGTGGCCACACTAGGTCTCCAACATGAAAACTATGTGTTATTAGATTCTTATCATGTCCCTTATACCTTACTTGCAGTTTATAATAATAATAATAATAATAATAATCTATTTTTAAGGTCACCGCCAAGCGAGACACCAAATTGGTGTATGAGACCCCCTTGTTTGTGGGACAAGGGACCCCCCTCTGCGCAGCGATTTAACTGCTAAAGTCCACAGAGGTGTACATACACTACCCCCCTCTGGATTTGAACCCGTGACCTCCTAAGAGGAAACACATGCTCTTAACCATTAGGCCCACTCAATACAAGGCTTTGTATCCCTGCTCATGTATCTCTGAATTTTGTTTATAAACCTCATAGCTTTCTGTCAATGCTTTTTTCGTGCTTGTTGCTAGACTTTGAGGCCTAAAAGACTAGGTCAGTGGGTGTTTGTGCAAGATAACCTGAACAAGTCTCAAGTGCAGTCACCTTTGTTGTACCATGAATGGTGCTATCAGACTAATGTTATCCTAAATCTTGGGATGTTTTTGGTTATACCCTCCCAATAGACGCACAAAAGTCCCAAGGTCTATGGCGGGCCAAAACCTACCTAGGAATCCATTGTATCTAATAGTAGATATTGGTGAAGAAAAGTGTTATTGGTTGTTGTCCCTTTACTATCTTACAACATGGAATAAATATCTTGAAATTGTTGAACCTTCTTGACAATGATCAATACCTAATCATTTATGCAAATAGTCATACGCAATCTACTTGGAAAGTCCATTGAAATACTTTCATAGAGCCTTGACGAAAATTGAAGTGTGGTAGACAATCCTAATTTGCAATTCAATGTCTTAAATATGGAGCATAATTTACATCTTTCTATAAATATTTCCACATTCTAGGACCAATGTACGTATATTTAAGTTGTTAGAGTTATGTTTAATCTAAAATGGGCAACAACCATGGTGTTATGAGGTTATTGCATAAGCTTAATTATTTGCTCTCGAGCCTCCTCTAGGCATACAAACTCCTTTCAATCTTATAGAACAAGCCTTCATGAAGTCTATAGTTTTTATAGTAATGGGGCTTTTGCACTTTTGCTAGCTCTGTAGGGCTTCTATTATTGACCATAAATTTGGATTTGTTGCACATAGTTTCTTATACACAAATTAACTTAACTTGATCAAAATTGCCAACAAGGGTACCTAAGGTCTTAAGAGATACTTAGCAATTTGGTTTGTACATTTGTACTTGATAACCGGATTAAGTTGTTGTAACAATGCCATTTATTAAAGCATTGGCTTTGCCACAACATGGCATGGCTTTGCAGAGGTTGTACCAACTTATGATTTGACCAAATAATTCTCTTTACCAAGTAAACAACGTCTCCACTTCATGACTCCCTAAACTGCAATTGTTTGTCATAAGTTGGGTAGTTGATCTTTGAGGTAGTAAAAGATCAATCAAGTCCATGATTGGAGGAGTTGTGCTAATGAGAGGTTCACTAAAGCAATCGTTCAAGTATGGGGATGGAGATTTGGTTGTTGTATTAGAGTTGCAAAATAATGCAAAATCATTAATGTAGGATGCATATAGCTGTGGACAACCTCAACATGGATTGAAGTGGCAAACTAGCTCTTTGTTGTGGATGCACTAATATTTCTAGGAGCGCGGTTCCTGCACTAGGACCCTATTGTGTAGTGTTAAAGTTTGACAACACTAAGACACTGCTCAACCTTGGCATGCGCACTTGTGTCACAGACACAGTTCCAAACAATGCATGCTATTGCCTGTTAAGGTGGATGGAAACGTTAATTTTTCTGAGTAGCATCGAGAGCCCTTCTCTTAGGAGAATGGGACCACTTGGTCTGGGACAACGGTGAAGACTCAACCCAGTGTTGAGTGACCATTTTGTTGAATGGTGGATATCTAGTCTGGGACCATGATATAGACCCAGCTCTGCCCTGGGTAGACTCAACCTAGTGTTGAGTGACCATTTTGTTGAATGGTAGACATTTGGTCTGGGACCATGATGTGGACCAGTCTAGTACTGGTAGACTCAGCTTAGTTCTGAGTAGCCACTCTCTTAGAGAGTGGAGGCACCTGGTCTGTTACTAGGAAGGCACTGTAAGCCCTAGACTGGGTCTAAGCATGTGTGGCACTTTGACCCTTGATCTATGGGCTTTGTGTACTTCTCCAAGGATTAACTACCCTTGGTTAAGTTACCCTAGTACCGGATCTAGGTGTCACACAGAGTGTGAGATAAAAGCATTAGTAACTCTCTTGGTTTATGATGATGTACTTTTGGAATAAAAAAGACCACAGGGGCACTTGGAAAAAGGATAAAGTCAAAAGTAAAAAATAAATAAGGACTTTTGTACCACAGGTGAAAGTCAAAATTAAATAAGGACTTTTGGTAAAAGTCAAAGATAAATAAAAAGACCTTTTTGGTAAGAAGGTAAAAGTGAAATTAGGAAAAGATGAAAATATTATTATTTTATCTTTTCTCATTTTGGTCCACTTACAGGTGAATGAAGACTATAAAAGAACATCAAGTCTTTTCATTATCACATTCAAGTTTGCTCTCACAGGTGAAGCTGCTATTACTGAAGAAGACTGTTTTATGTTCTTGCCTCAGCTAGTGCATCCATTCTCAACAAACCCTCAGTTAGGGTTTTTATTAGCAAATCTATCTTCAGCATTTTTGGACAGCCCACCTTCAGCATTTGTTTTTCTAGCAGCCTTCTTCATTTTTCGGGTAGATCGGGCAGCTGAGATTTTTTTTGTTGACAACCCTTCTTTTGTTTTCGTGGGCAGTCCTTCTCCGGGCAGCCCGAAGGCAGACCCGTGAGGGTCCTGTGACAGCCATAAGGCTGCCAGGCCTTAACAGGCCCTCGGGCCAATCCAAAGAAAAGATGGGCATGCTGCAAACCCTTTCGGGCAGCAGCAAAGCTGCTGGGTAGCAGAATTAGGGCACTCGGGCAGTGTATGGCCGGGCAGGAGAAAGGCATACAGGGTAGAAGCAGGAAGTTTCGGGCAGGTCAGAATTCAATTCGGACAACCATTGACAGATCTGAGAAAATTCTGATTTTTACAGATCTAAGAATTTTTCATTTTTTTTGATAGATCTGAGAACTTATTTGGCAGACTGTTTTTGGACGGTCCTTTCCAGGCAGATCTGGAAATTTCTACTGCTAGGGCTTGACATTCTTGCTCTGATTTTTACTGCATTGTGGTTAAAACCTAGATTTTGGTTTGAAGAACTTTTTGAAGAATTTCCTAAGTCATCTCATTTACGAGATGAGCTACTAATGCTTTTTTGGGGTTTTTGTCCTTTGAAGGTTTTCCCAGTGAAAAATCTTGTTTTTCACTAGATCTTGGAATAAGAGTTGCAGACCTAACATTTGACTAAGTGGCAGAGATGGCCACCAGTGGTTTCAAACCGGAAGAGAAGCTCTATGGTTAAGCCAATTTCAACTCCTGGAAGGCCAGGTTGACAGCCATTCTAGATGAGAATGACTTGGATGACATTGTTCTTAATGTCACAAAAGAGCCAACTACAAATGCTGGTAGGCTTGCCTACAAGAGGAAGCAAGGTAAGGCTAGAAGAGTCATCTATGATTTTGTTAGAGAATCAGTGATGCCCAACATCTCATCTTTGAAGACTGCTAAAGAATGCTATGATACTTTGGTCAACCTATATGAAAAGAAGGCTCCTAGTCAGAAGAGATTCTTGAAGAAGAGGCTACGAACTTTGAAGCTAAACAAAGATGAAAGCGTTGGTTCCTTCTTCACAAAGATTGCACAGGTAAGAGATCAACTCATTGCTATTGGTATTACTGTTGATGATGATGATCTTGTGCAAACAGTGGTTGATGGTCTCCCAAGCTCTTGGGAAACCTTCATGGCATCCGTCTGTGGACGAGAGAATCAACCAGCCTTTGAAAGGCTTTGGCATGATTGCATAGAAGAAGAAGGAAGGAACTCTGGAAATGTAATCAAGGAGGAAAACCTTGCACTTGCAGCAAAGACAAAGAAATTCAAGAAGCCTTTCCCTCAGCAAAAGAAGGGAAAGAAACCTCAGGGTAAGTTTTCTGACATGTCTAAAATTGAATGTTATACTTGTCACAAGTTTGGACATTATGCTAGAGACTGCAGGCAGAACAAGAAGAAACCCAAGAGAAGGTTTCAAGCATCTTGCTGTAGAAGCAGAGGAAGATGAAGATGAAGAGCCAAAGAAGAAGAAGAAAACCAAGGTTAATAAAACTGATGACCCTAAGAGAGAGTACTACTTGATTTCTTCTCTAACTGGTTCATTCTCAGCTTGCTCCACTTCTTGGTTGGTTGACAATGGTGTTTCCAGGCACATGACAGGTAACCGTGGAACCCTCACTAGTTACAGAAAGAAAAAGTTCACCACTCAGGTAGAACTTGGAGATGACTCCACTTACAAGATTGAAGGAGTTGGCTCAACTTCACTTCAACTTGACTCAGGTACGGTTCTTCATGTTGATAATATTCTTTATTTTCCTGGTTTAAAGAAGAATCTTTTATCTGTTGCTAGTTTAGAAGACAAAGGCCATAGAGTCCTCTTCATGGACAAGAAGGTCTATTTATGGGCAAAAGACATAGATCTAGACTCAGCAGTACAGATTGGGGTTCGAGAGGGAGACCTCTACAAGACTTCCAAAGTTTCCACTCATGCTTTGGTACATCACACAATTGATCCTTGTGAACTTTGTCATAGAAGGTTTGGACACCTTCACTACACAACTCTCCCAGGATTGCAGAAGATGGTTACAGGTATGCCAGAAGTTTCTCCAAAACATGAAGGAATCTACAAAGGATGTGCTCTAGGTAAGAACACTAAGAAATCCTTTCCCAGATGCAAGAGTAGATCTAAAGCCATTTTGGATTTGATTCATTCAGACATTTGTGGGCCTATGTCTTCACCCTCCTTGAGTGGGTGTTTATATTATGTCTTGTTTATTGATGACTACTCTCGGAAGTCTTGGATTTACTTCCTCAAGGCCAAAAGTGAAACCTTGACAAATTCAAAGAGTTCAAGACACTGATTGCAAATCAGATTGGCAAACACATCCGTATCTTGAGATTAGATAACGGAGAGGTGAGTATGAATCTAATGAGTTTGATGATTTCTGTTGAGAAACAGGAATTAGGAAAGAGCTGACAGTCCCGTACAACCCTTAGCAAAATGGGGTTGCAGAAAGGAAGAACAGAACAATCTGTGAGGCTGCTAAAGCCATGATCACTGATCTAGATCTTCCTTTGTCTTTATGGGTTGAAGCCACCGGAACTGTAGTATACATTCAGAACAGAAGCCCACATGCTATCTTGGGGGAGAAGACTCCAGAAGAAGTCTTCACCAAGAAGAAACCTACAGTTGATCACATGTGGATATTTGGTACTCCTGTGTATGTTCATGTGCCAAAAGACAAGAGGGCCAAGCTAGAGCCTTCTGGTAAGAAAGGTATATTTGTTGGGTACAGTGATTGCTCGAAGGCTTATCGAGTATATATACCTAGACAGAGGCACATTGAGGTCAGCAGAGATGTGATCTTCCATGAGGAAGCTGTGTTTCGTAAAACACTAGAGCTTTCACCGGAAGATGCAATTGCTCCACTTGAGTTTCCAGATTTAGAAACTCAAAGGGAGGAAGAGGAATTTGATGATCAAATTCTAGATGTTCCTGAGAACATTGAAAGTCCACTAGAAGAACTACTTGAAGTTCCTCCTTCCAAAAGGAGACTTGCTTGGTACCGAGAGATGGTACAAGAAGCCGAGAAGCATAAAGCTCCTCCCAGGACTTCCAAAGAAAGCATAAGTCCACAGAAGTACTCCGGTTTTATGAGTCAGCTTATCAGTTCAGAATCTTCATCATACGAAGAAGCAGCAAGTAAACAGGTATGGGTTGATGCCATGATTGAAGAGTACAAGTCAATCATGAAGAATGATGTTTGAGAAATTGTTCCTAGACCAACAGGGAAGTCAATTGTGACTTCGAGATGGCTTTATAAAATCAAGCATGCTGTTGATGGCAGTGTGGAGAAGTATAAAGCCAGATTCGAAACTCGTGGCTTCACTTAGAAAGAAGGCATTGACTATGACGAGACATTTGCTTATGTTTCTAGGTATACTACTATCAGAACCATCATTTCACTTGTTGCAGTATTCAGATGGAAGTTACATCAGATGGATGTAAAGACAACCTTCCTCAATGGTAAGATTCTGTTTCCAGGTATACTACTATCAGAACCACCATTTCACTTGCTGCAGTATTCGGATGGAAGTTACATCAGATGGATGTAAAGACAACCTTCCTCAATGGTAAGATTGAGGAAGAAGTTTATATTGAACAACTTGAAGGCTTTGTGACTCATGGGAAGAAGACCCATGTATGTAAACTGAAGAAAGCCTTGTATGGACTGAAACAGGCTTCGAGATATTGGTACGCCAGGAGGGATGGATTTTTCCATAGCTTGGGGTTTTCCAAAAGTACAGTTGATTCCAACTTGTACTTTAAAGTTGTTCAGAATCATGTCTTGGTACTTGTTCTATATGTAGATGACTTGTTTCTTACAGGTGATGAACAATTGATAGACCAGTGCAAGAGGGAGCTTACCTCTGAATTAGAGATGAAAGATCTCGGATTGATGCATTACTTCCTTAGCTTAGAAGTCTGGCAAAAGGCAGGTGAGATCTTCCTGACACAAGGAAAGTATGCAGTGGATATCTTGCGGAGATTTGGGATGCAGGACTGCAAGTCCATGAGCGTACCAATGACTACCAACTTGACAAAGTTGCAGGACTTAGCCTCTAGTTCACAAAGTGTGCACTCTACTCTATATAGACAACTCATTGGTTCCCTGATGTATCTTGTGCATACGAGACCAGACATCTGCTACACAGTGAATGCACTGAGTCAGTTCATGTTAGATTCGAAGCACATACATTTGGTAGCCGCCAAACATGTACTCAAATATGTGCGAGGTACTATCACTTATGGGCTCATGTATACTTCCAACAGTGGAGTATTGTTATCTCGATATTCAGATTCAGATTGGGTTTGGCAGTGCAGAAGACCGGAAAAAGTACCTCTGGTTATTGCTGAAGTATGGGATCAACAATGATCTCTTGGTCCAGTAGGAAGCAGGGTTCCATAGCTCAGAGTACAGCGGAGGCAGAGTATATTGCTGCAAGTGATGCCTGCAAGGAAGCAGTTTGGCTCAGAAAATTGTTATCCATTGCGATAATCAGAGTTGCATAAAGCTTTCAGAGAACCCAGTGTTTCATGATAGATCGAAACACATTGAAATGAGATATCATTTCATCAGACACCTAGTGCAGAGAGGTGCTTTGAAGTTGCAGTACATTCGTATAGATGAACAGATTGCAGATATCTTGACCAAGCCTCTAGTAGCATCAAAGTTTGTATGCTTTCATGACAAGCTTGGTATGGCAGAGAAGGCCTCTCTCGCTGACAGGGAGTGTTGATTTTTCTGAGCAGCATCGAGAGGCCTTCTCTTAAAGAGAATGGGACCACCTGGTCCGGGACCACGGTGAAGACTCAACCCAGTGTTGAGTGACCATTCTGTTGAATGGTGGATATCTGGTCTGGGACCATGATATAGACCCAGCTCTTCCCTGGTTAGACTCAACCCAGTGTTCAGTGACCATTTTGTTGAATGGTAGACATTTGGTTTGGGACCACGATGTGGACTAGTCTAGTACTGGTAGATTCAACTTAGTTCTTAGTAGCCACTCTCTTGGAGAGTGGAGGCACTTGGTCTGTTACCAGGAAGGCACTGTAAGCCCTAGACTAGGTCTAAGCATGTGTGGCACTCTGACCCTTGATTTATGGGCTTTGTGTACTTCTCCAAGGATTAGCTACCCTTGGTTAAGTTACCCTAGCACCAGATTTAGGTGTCACACAGAGTGTGAGATAAAATCATTAGTAACTCTCTTAGTTTATGATGATGTACTTTTGGAATAAAAAAGACCACAGGGGCACTTGGAAAAAGGCTAAAGTCAAAAGTAAAAAATGAATAAAAACTTTTGCACCACAGGAAAAAGGACCACAGGTGAAAGCCGAAATTAAATAAGAACTTTTGGCAAAAGTCAAAGATAAATAAAAAGACCTTTTTGGTAAGAAGGTAAAAATGAAATTAGGAAAAGATGAAAATATTATTATTTTATCTTTTCTAATTTTGGTTCACTTAGAGGTGAATGAAGACTATAAAAGAAGATCAAGTCTTTTCATTATCACATTCAAGTTTGCTCTCACAGGTGAAGCTGCTATTACTGAAGAAGATTGTTTTATGTTCTTGCCTCAGCTAGGGCATCCATTCTCAACAAACCCTTAGCTAGGGTTTTTATTAGCAAATCTATCTTCAATATTTTTGGACAACCCACCTTCAGCATTTGTTTTTCTGGCAGCGTTCTATTAAAATTCCATATGCTAAGCTAGATTATCAACATTTAATTTCAATTTCATAACAAAAGCATATAGACAGGATCACTGAAAGAAACAGTATCACAAGAACAACACAGATTTATCCTAGGAAAACCCTAAAGGGAAAAACCTAGCAAAAACTTTCTCAATATAGATGCCCCAAAAAGATAAAAGGTTAAACCCAAAAAGACTGCTCCTCCTTCTCCAGCTACAACTCTTTCTCTCTCTCTCTTATGCGCTACACAAGTGAGTGTGTGTGTGTGAAATGAGGAGCGCCACACCTCTATTTATATTCTTCCGTTCACTTAATATTAGACTCAGTTATGTAGGCTCGAGTAATTCTAATTCAGTTATGTAGGCTCGAGTAACCACAACTGGGGTACTAATGACCCGACTTACAACGGAGGGGACTTCCTCACGACTTTTAGTAATTCTCCCGATAGGAACATCGGGATACAAAGTAATACAAGTAATTCTCCCGATAGGAACATCGGGGACCAAAAAAATAGATTTAGAATATTCTTCGAAGTTACAATAATTCAACACTCCCCCTTAACGAGAAGGGTATTCTACAACAACATTAACAACAACAATAGTGGGAGAAGGAGGGCATCATCAACATCATCATCAGGGTGATACATCTATAAATCATTGGAAGCTTTTCATCATCTTCAACATATAGTCTTTATCTTCAAACTTCATCAGTAACAACACTTTGATCGCTTGATCGACAACATCTTTTCGATCAGCAACATCATCATCTGAACTTTTGATCAGCATCATCATCATCATCATACTCTGAGCTTTCGGTCAGCAACATCATCATCATCACATTTTGATCTTTTGATCAACAACATCATCATCATCATACTCTGAACTTTCGGTCAGCAACATCATCATCATCACATTTTGATCTTTCGATCAACAATCATCATCATCATCATACTTTGCTCTTTTGATCAACAACATCATCATCATCACGTTCTGATCTTTCGATCAGTAACATCATCATCATCACACTCTGATCTTTCGATTAGGAACATCATCATCATCACACTCTGATCTTTCGATCAGGAACATCATCATCATCATCAGCAACCTGCAATCCACAATACGAAGGCTAAAGTCTTCGGAACACTTTTGGACTTAAAGTCCAGGGATGATGCAATCCCACCACATTCTCGACAACCGAAGTCACCGGATTCAATTACAGGATAATCACTCCCTATCACTTTAGGACCAAGTCCAAGGATGATGCAATCCTACCACGTTCTCGAGTGCCGAAGTCACCGGATCCGTTCTGAACAAAAGTTCAAGGATGATACAATCCTACCACGTTCTCGAGTACCGAAGTCATCGGATCCGTTTTGAACAAAAGTTCAAGGATGATACAATCCTACCACATTCTCGCGTACCGAAGTCACCGGATCCGTTCTGAACAAAAGTTCAAGGATGATACAATCCTACCACGTTCTCGAGTACCGAAGTCACCGGATCCGTTCTGAACAAAAGTTCAAGGATGATACAATCCTACCACGTTCTCGAGTACCGAAGTCACCACGTTCTCGAGTACCGAAGTCACCGGATCCGTTCTGAACAAAAGTTCAAGGATGATACAATCCTACCACGTTCTCGAGTACCGAAGTCACCGGATCCGTTCTGAACAAAAGTTCAAGGATGATACAATCCTACCACGTTCTCGAGTACCGAAGTCATCGGATCCGTTCTGAACAAAAGATCAAGGATGATACAATCCTACCACGTTCTCGAGTACCGAAGTCACCGGATCCGTTCTGAACAAAAGTTCAAGGATGATACAATCCTACCACATTCTCGAGGACCGAAGTCACCGGATCCGTTCTAGACAGATGTCTCGGGATGATACAATCCCTCTTCATTCTTGAGGACTGAAGTCACCGGATCACTTTAGGACAAGTGTCCAGGGATGATACAATCCCACTACAACATCACTACTCCCCCTTTCGAGGAAGGTCTTTCCGAACAACACCAAGCTTGTCTTGAAAGTATTCGAACTTTATCCGGGACAGAGCCTTTGTCAACACATCAACAACTTGTTCATCAGTACTCACATACTAGAGCTTTATGGCTCCCTTCTGCATCATATCTCGAATGTAGAAGTACTGGATTTCTATGTGCTTCGATCTATCATGGAACACTAGGTTCTCTGTCATCTTTATACAACTTTGGTTATCACATAGAATCACGGCAGTATCCAACTCCAGGTTGAATAAACCTGACATCAGCTTCCGAAGCCATATGGCTTCACAACTAGCAGAGCAAGTTGCTATATATTTTGCTTCAGCTGTGCTAAGAGCAACACTGGACTGTTTCCTACTAAACCATGAAATCATAGCAGATCCCAGACTATAACATCCACCTGATGTGCTTTTCCAGTCTGATACACTTCAAGCCCAATCTGCATCCATATAGCCATACAGTTTGTACTCATGGCTTCCATCATAGTATAGACCAAAGTCTATAGTCCCTTTCAGATATCTCATCACATGTTTTGCAGCTATTAGGTGAACACGTCTAGGTTGAACTAGATACTGATTCAAGGTGTTCACAGCAAAACAAATGTTTGGTCTGGTATTTGTTAGATACATCAACGACCCAATAATCTGTTTGTATTGAGTCACATCCACTAACTCTGACGAGTCATCAGCTAACAACTTCAGGTTGGAATCCATGGGTGTGGCCATGGCTTTGTATTCCAACATATCGAATCTTTTCAATATCTCTACTGCATACTTTCCTTGGTTGAGAAAGATTCCTTCTAATCTTTGCCATACTTCCAGACCTAGGAAATAATGCATTAACCCAAGGTCTGTCATCTCAAATTCTTTAGCGAGTTTCTTCTTACTTTCCATAATCTGTTTCTCATTCCCTGTCAGATTTAAATCATCCACATATTGTAATAGTATGATAGGTTCATCTTCTATAACCTTGAAGTAAAAGTTAGGATCGACTTTACTCTTGGAAAAGCCAATGCTCGTCAAGAAACTATCTATCCTTCCATACCAATCTCTAGGAGCTTGCTTCAGGGCATACAGGGCCTTCTTCAACTTGCATACGTGAGTCTTTCTGTCTTCAACTTCAAGTCCTTGTGGTTGTTCTATGTATACTTCTTCTTCAATCACACCATTCAGGAAGGTTGTCTTCACATCCATCTGGTGCAAGTCCCACTTCATCATGGATGTAAGTGCCATGATAGTTCTAATCGAAGTATACCGTGCTACTGGAGCAAATGTCTCTTCATAATCAATTCCCTCTTTCTGAGAGAAAACTCTGGCCACAAATCTTGCTTTATACTTCTCGATACTTCCGTCAGTTGCATGTTTTATCTTGTAGATCCATGTGGAGGATACTACACTCTTTCCTTCTGGTTTGGGAACTATATCCCATACATCATTCTTCATTATTGACTGGTATTCTTCAGTCATTGCTTCTACCCATTCTTTCTTCTGTACCGCTTCTTCGTAGTTTGTAGGTTCTTGATCCACCAGATCACACATCAAAGCCACATAGTTGGAAAATGGCTTGGGCTTCTTGCTTATCCTTGTGGAGCCTTCAGGAGCTCCATATCTTTCTGCTTCATGTATAATTTCTCTTGCCCAAGCAGGCTTTCTCTTCCGTGACATCTCCATTGTAGGAGGTTCGTGTGGTTCTGTCATATCATGCTCTTTAGATACTTCATCTTCAGGGAGGGATGTATTCTCAATATTTCTGGAGGGTACATCTTCCTCATATACTTCTTCATGTTGACATTTTCTAGATCTCTTGAGAGTTGCTTCTTCATCAAATGTTACATCTCTACTGATTTCCATGTGATGGAATCCAGGAATGTAAATTCTGAATGCTTTGGACACTTCACAGTATCCAACAAATATTCCCTTCTTTCTGGAAAGGTCCAACTTGGTTCTTTTCTCTTTTGGTATATGAAAATATACAGGACAACCAAATATCTTGAGGTGACTTACCTCAAGCTTCTTTCCCGTGAACATCTCTTCTGGAGTCTTGAATCCAAGAGCACTGTGAGATATTCTATTCTGTACGTAGATAGCAGTTCTTGCTGCTTCTGCCCATAGATGCATTGGAAGATCTTGATCATATATCATTGTCTTCACTGCCTCCATGATGGTTCTGTTCTTTCTTTCCGTAACACCATTCTGTTGAGGATTGTAGGGAGTGGTTAGTTCCCTCTTGATTCTGACATCTTTACATAAGGCTTCAAACTCTTTTGAAGTATACTCTCTGCCATTCTCTGATCGGAGTGTCTTGATTCTCTTGTCTGAAAGATTCTCTATCAAGGCTTTGAATTCCTTGAATTTCTCAAACACTTCGCTCTTTGCTTTCAAGAAGTAGATCTATGTCTTTCTTGGATAGTCATCAATAACGGTAATATAATATTCGAAACCACTTAAAGATGTGGAGGACATTGGACCACACACATTTGAATGAATCAATTCTAGCGTACCTTTTGTTTTTGTTTTGCTTTTTGGAAATGGATTCTTGGTGTTCTTTCCTTTTGCACATCCTTTGCAAATGCCTTCATGTTTGATCTTCATGTCTGGTAATCCCGTCACTACTTTGTTCACATGCGGTAGTGCTTTGTAATTTATGTGAGCAAGCCTTCTATGCCATAGTTCACTAGGATCAGTGGACTCATGAACAGGCGTTGTTTTTGAATGTCCCTTGAGTTTATACAGGCCTCCTTCTTCACCAATGATAACTGCATCTTCAATATTCTTCCCTTTGGGTCACATGAGTACTTGGCCATCTATAAATGCAACTTAGAATCCTTTCTTATCTAAAGACGAGATAGAAAGTAAATTCTTCTTCAGACCTGGTACATATAGTACTCCTTTCATCTTCAGGGGATTTCCTGAATCAAGCTTGTAGCTTGCTTCCCCATTTCCTTTGATTGGATATTGATAGTCATCTCCTAGAGATACTTTCTGAGGAGAGTTCTTTTCTTCAAGTCTTGATAGAGTCTTCTTTTGTCCCGTCATGTGCTTTGAAGCACCACTATCAATAAGTTAAGTATCTTCTCCAGGTGTTATAGATTCGGAGAGTGTTGAGAATAATACATACTCTTTTGCATCTTCTTCTCTTGCTTTCTTGCTTGGAGGTCCTTCCTCTTCTTCTTCTTCGTCCTCATCTTCAGCTAGATGAGCATGATGCCTTTTGTTGTTGTTGATCTTCTTCTTATATTCTTGTCTCTTCATAGGACAATTTCTGGCAATGTGTCCTATCTTATCACAATGAAAACATTGAAAGCCGGAGTAGTCCCTATCGGGGAGACTTTCTCTTGTCTTCTGGAACTTCTTGGGAGGTTGATACTCCCTCTTGTTTCCTTTCTTGAAGTTGGGTTGACTTCTTCTTCTTTTGGTATGAGTGGCTAGGGCTTGATCATCCTCCTTTAGTAGGCTTCTCTATTTGCCACTCTGGTCTCCTCTTGAATGCAGTCTTCCCATATAACATCAAACTTCATGCTTTCCTTCCTGGCACACATCATTTGGATGAATGACTCCCAGGGTCTAGTGAGGCCATTGAGAGAAGTCATAACCATCTCATCTTCATCAAGTTTGTCTCCAATGGCTTCTAGTTGTTCTTTGATTTGAGAAACCCTTGTGAAGTAGTCTTGGATGGATTCTCCATGATTCATCTTGGTGCTCTTCAGTTGAGCTCTTAGATTCATCTTTCTGTTGATGTTTCTACCCTCATACATTCTGGATAGGGCATCATAGATTTCTTTTGGAGTCTTCTTGGATGACACTTGAGGGATCAAGTGATCCTTGATAGAGTCAGCAAGAATCCTTTGTGCCCTAATCATATACTTCTTGTGCTTCTCCTTAGCTTCAACTTCTTCAGGTTCTGCAACTTCTTCTTTGATATACTTATCAAGATCATTCTCTTGGAGAATGAGACCAATCCTATATTTCCATGCTCGAAAATTCTCTATGTCTTCTAGCTTGTCCTCAAGTTTAGTGCCTGGGGCCATCTTGTTAGAAAATCACAAAAAATTGAAATTCCGTGGAATGAGAAACTGAACTTACTAGGAGATGCGCTTGATTGAGGTGAGTTGACTGGTGTGCTTGGTTTCTGGAGATCTCAAGTCTTCACCTTCCAAATCAGACTTGCGAGATTCAGCTTCTGCAGCTTCCAGCTGTTTTCTGGTTCTGTAGTTTTTTGGTGCGGCTGTCAAACTAGGGTTTGAATTTCCCAAAGACTCACTCACCTAAAAACCTCGATTCCAGGCTCAATAGATGCACTCTGGGAGGGCGCAACTTTTTATGCAAGCAGTTTTTCGAAAATCAAAATTTTTTCCGAAACCCTAATTTCTTTCAGGGAGAGAGAGAGGGCTTTTTCACCTTGTGAAAGCTGTCCTATTCAGGCTAGCTCTGATACCATGTTAAAATTCCATATGTTAAGCTAGATTATCAGCATTTAATTTGAATTTCATAACAAAAGCATATAGACAGGATCACTGAAAGAAACAGTATCACAAGAACAACACAGATTTATCTTGGGAAACCCTTAAAGGGAAAAACCTAGCAAAAACTTCTTTAATATAAATGCCCCAAAAAGATAAAAGGTAAAACCCAAAAAGACTGCTCGTCCTTCTCCAACTACAACTCTTTCTCTCTCTCTCTGATGTGCTACACAAGTGAGTGTGTGTGTGTCAAATGAGGAGCGCCACACCTCTATTTATATTCTTCTGTTCACTTAATATTAGACTCAGTTATGTAGGCTCGAGTAATCCTAATTCAGTTATGTAGGCTCGAGTAACCACAACTGGGGTACTAATGACTCAATTTACAACGGAGGGGACTTCCTCATGACTTTTAGTAATTCTCTCGATAGAAACATCGGGGACCACAAAAATATATTTAGAATATTCTTCGAAATTACAATAATTCAACACCTTCTTCATTTTTCGGGCAGATTGGGCAGCGGAGATTTTTTTTGTTGACAACCCTTCTTCTGTTTTTGTGGGTAGTCCTTCTCCGGGCAGCCTTTTAGAGGGCACTGCCCTCTCGGCACCTTCGGGCAGCCTCTAGCAGGCATACTCGTGAGGGTTGAGGCCCGTAAGGCACCCTCGGGAATTCCTGTGAGGGTTGCCGTGGCTTAACAGGCCCTCCGGGCAGCCCGAAGGCAGACCCGTGAGGGTCCTGTGACAACTGTAAGGCTGCCAAGCCTTAACAGGCCCTCAGGCCAGTCCATAGAAAAGACGAGCAAGCTGCAAACCCTTTTGGGCAGCAGCAGAACTGTCGGGTAGCAAAATCAGGACACTCGGGCAGTGTACGGCTGGGCAAGAGATAGGCAGACAGGGCAGAAGCAGGAAGTTTCGAGCAAGTCAGAAATCAGTTCGGGCAGGCATTGACAGATCTGAGAAAATTCTGATTTTCACAGATCTGAGAATTTTTCATTTTTTTTCACAGATTTGAGAAGTTATTTGGCAGACTGTTTTTGGACAATTCTTTCTAGGCAGATCTGGAAATTTCTATTGCTAGGGCTTGACATTCTTGCCCTGATTTTTACTGTACAGTGGTTAAAACCCAGATTTGGGTTTGAGTAACTTTTTGAAGAATTTCCTAAGTCATCTCATTTACGAGATGAGCTACTAATGCTTTTTTGGGGTTTTTGTCCTTTGAACGTCTCCCCAGTGAAAAATCTCGTGTCCATTGTGTTAACGTGATGAATGTGTTTTTACTGCACTTATTATTTGTTTAATTTTATCTGCAAATCTTTTAAGCCATATGCTAATGCTAGAATTAAACAGGAAAACCCAAAAGATCATTAGTGTTGATCTGTGTTGCATTTTGGTACGTACCAGGGGGTCTGGTAGACGAACCAGTACCGGGTACTTGGGTACTTCAATGGTATGTCCCCAGCCGTACCCAAATCCAATCTCACGTACCGGATACTTCATGTATGAAAATAGGGTACTTGCGTGGATTTTGGTACGCCGTACCACGTGTTTGGGTATGCGGACGGTACAACCGTTGGACAATTTATCTTAGCTTGTTGTTAAAGATGAGTCAATTTGCAAAGTTTGAAGTTCAAAATTTTAAAAATTAAATAATAAAACACTAAAACACAAGTTATGTGGGTCCTTTCCCCTTACCTAAAGCAGCGCAACACTACATTTCTCACTGCTAGTGCACTGTGCTCACTACTCTAGCGATGACGTGATAGAGGACCTTAGTGATGCTAATGACATTGATCCTTAAGGCTGCTGATGGCATGGCTTGAGGAAGCCAAATCAACTATCTTGTTCATGTTCAACGTTTACTGTTTTGAACTTTCTTTTTCATGTCTAAAAATGCCTTTAGGCAAATTTTGGATGTAGTATGGCAATGAAGTTTGAACTCATGGTGTCATGGACATATAATATTTTATGTTGTTAATTATATTAATAGAACTTCAGTCTTCCAGTTGATATCTACTATGAGTCTATGTCATATGATTTATCAAATTTATTATTTATGTTTCAAATTTTCAATGCGAATGTTCATATGAATCATTGAATTTAGAAATATCAAATATGCATGTATGATGTGAGTGTGAAATGTTTTATTTTTATAAATTTTAACACAGACACACACACACACACACACATATGTCTACAGTACCCTTGACGTAACCAAGTACCCTGTTTCAAAAAGTGGCGTCCCCATCCCCGTACTAGTACCCGACCCCGTCCTCGTACCCACGTTTCCTGGAAACTTAGGTGTTGACTTATCATTTACCTCTCTCTGCCTTGTCCCCTCACTGTCTCTTCCTCTTTGCGAATCTGTACAACTTTGTAGTTTAAAGGATTTGAACATATGGGCAAACAAATCAATTTATATACCCTTGGTAGATTGTGTATACTTATTCATTAGATTGTAAATGGGTTGATGAGTTAATTTGTTCATTTTGTAAGAGGCTTTTTGTTGTTCATATTTTTTGGTATAATTTTATCGTGTTATTGAAACTTTGGAGTTGATATTTGTAATGTGGTTAACCAACAGAAAGAATGATTGCTGAGCAATTATTCAAGAATATAAACTGCAAAAAAGTAAATGAGAGACAATGACATAGAACCTGCAGAATATAACCGTTGTATTAATAATTGAGAAAAGAGAGAGCAATGTTCACGGCCTCTTGGAGGAGGAAACCTTTTTTGAGTAGAGCTCCAATACAATAACAACACTTAACAAAACATTACATATTCTACTAGCTCTATGAATAGTTTTTCAAGAGCAAAACCCTACTAATGGTCCCATCATTAATGAGTACCAATCACCTAGTGGGCCTTTTGGGTCTTATTTAGTAAAGATGAACCTTTTACATTGAGTAACTACCTAATGGGCCTTGTTAAAAAAGGTGGCTTCGTACATTAATTAATTAACTACTGAGTACCCCAAAGTAGGGAGATTAGGGTAGGACCCTAACATGCCCTCCCCTTTCAAAAGCAGTTTCACCCTCAAGGCCGGATGTGTGGAAGTTGCTGTCAAATCACTGCTGGTTCCCAAGTGGCATTGTTGTTGAAATTAGTGCAGATGCGAGACCCATTCTCAGGGAGGATGGTATCCTAGTCAGTTAACTAGGGCAGAGTAAGACCCTAGAAGGTACCCTAGGGTCCCTAGTAGTCTCCTGGGGTTCTTGGTCTGGGACCAAGCAGGTTGATGCCATGGCAAAGTCCCTAACACATGGTTAGGGCCCTGTTGAGGCCTGGAAAATCGCAGGCAGCAACACTAGCCCGTGACTGTTTGGTATGGGGAATCCGTCCGGTTTACGGTCCGGCTATCGTAGGTCAAGTAACAAAAATAAAAGGTTTTATCGGTTGTGGCCCAGTCCACCGTGTAAATTTTTGTGCTTTTTGTTTTAAGTATGATATGCAGGTGTCTATCTAAAAATGCAGATTGATCAAGAGTATGAGGAGCGGTCACAATGTGATGCGCAGGTTCGTACCTCTCGTCTTAAACTCTCTCGCATCTAAATCACACACAGCTAGAAATAAAACTAACTAACTAAGCTGTCCCTAGGGAGCGAGATTATCATTTTAATGAGTAATGTATTACTGTTCATGCATAAAGAAAAATCATAGGTAGCTGTTCTTTAATTCAAAACACATAAACATGAACAGAATTTAGATAGATGAACAACAAGATAGCTCATTGTTTATGAAAACATTCATTACTCATAGTGGAAATTATCATAAATTAAACCAGAGAACATTCATACAAGAACATAGGTTCAACAAGCTAGAACGGTCTCACAGTTAATGAATAATAGTTGAAAACGAAATAGTTCCCTTTCAACAACATCCATTGCACAACATTTGAACATTCCACCAAAGCTTTCTCCAACAGGCAAAATTGTAATTATCTATTGCAAAACGAAATAGTTCCTCTTACAACATGTTCTCACAAGTCTAACTGGGAAAAAGTCCCTCCTCCCTCTAACTTTCCTATATTTATACAAAAACAACAAAACCTTTGGGTTGCCCCCTCTTGTGACCTTTGGGCTTCCCCAACCGTTTTAATCTCACAGTTTTGTCATTTTGTGAGTGCTCATCATTCACACAAACGTTACATTTCAGATTTAGGCATTTTTATGCAAAAGGACCAGCTTGGTAACTGATGAACTTCCCAAGCCTGGGCCTCTGCTCTTAAGGATTACGCTCTGT